>JASFDG010000066.1:0-16647 GCA_036937095.1 Phaeolepiota aurea
AGAAGTACCAATTATTTTGACACTGGTATATTTACCTTTGGCGGATGTGTTCGTCAGAATCTCAACCCTTCACCAGACTTTGCGCGCATCGGCCTCGGAATATGTTACGATATCCGGTTTCCTGAACTTGCAATGATTTCTGCTCGCCAAGGATGTCAAGTGCTCATTTACCCAGGCGCCTTCAATATGACGACAGGGCCATTACATTGGGAACTCCTACAGCGTGCGCGGTATGTTATTTCGGAGATTCGTCTAGGGAATCTCACAAAAGAGTTGTCAGGGCGGTAGATAACCAGATATTTATGGCAATGTGCAGTCCTGCGCGAGACCTGACGGCTGGCTATCATGCAGTATGTTTGTTGATAAACCTCGTGTTAGAAACTTATATTTTGCAGTGGGGTCATTCCATGGTCGTCGACCCGATGTAAGAGGTTTCTTTGTGCATACCCTTCATTTTCTGATGGGTGTTTTGACAGGGCTAGAGTTATCGCAGAAACAAATGAGGATGAATCCATTGTGTTCGCAAATATTGGTATGCCAAGTGTCGTATTTTCCATCAAGTTCCGTTTAGAATCGTTCAAAATTATAGACCCCGGGGTACTCAACGAGGCGCGGGGTGGGATTCCTGTGACGACGCAGAGGCGCTTTGATGTGTATCCTGATATTTCCCAAGTACAGAGACCGGAGTGATGATCAGCCTCGAGCCAGACCAAAATTGTGATTTTAAAATAAATAGTTTTTCTGTGGGCTAAAAAAAGAATAGAAAGATTTCCGAATTTGGGTTCCCATAGAAAGGTATGGATGGTTGTAGAACAATCGCATTTGTAAAAGCTCTAAAACGACTCAGCACCCTGCACAGCATCATCATCCTCAGTCCTCCTCCTTCATCTCCTTAATCTCAGATAATCTTCGCAATGGTTAGAGAAACGTTCGTAGATGCTATCTGACCTAGAAAATCTTGCTGATTGATTTTTAGAAAATATTACGATCTCCTAGAAGTGTCCCCCAATGCATCCGAGGCTGATCTTAAAAAGGCCTACCGAAAAAAGTTGGTAAAGTTTTGCACTTTCAAATACAATGGCTCAATGATTCATATTCAAGAGCCTTGAGACTGCATCCTGACAAGGGTGGCGATCCAGAACTGTTCAAAGAAGTCACACATGCGTACGCTTTATTTCGTGATATCAGCAATTTTTTTAAAATCATTGACGTGTTTTGGCCTTCTAGATATGAGGTCCTATCAGACCCAGATAAGCGCAGTATTTATGATGCACGAGGCGAAGCTGGTTTATCGGAACAGGGTGGCATGGGTGGTATGGACCCCCAAGTGTGTTATACACCCATTTCTTATCTGTTGCCTGCAAATCTCAACGCAAATAGGATCTTTTCAGTCAATTGTTTGGTGGTGGTGGTGGGTTCTTTGGTGGGAGTGGTGGCCGATCACAAGGCCCTCGCAAAACAAAAGATCTGGTTCATCGGGTACACGTCACTCTGGAGGACCTATACAAAGGCAAAACTACAAAACTTGCTTTAACAAGAAACGTCGTTTGTTCAAAATGCAAAGGGAAAGGGGGTAAAGAAGGGGCTGTTCGCACATGCAACACTTGCAGCGGTCGTGGAATCAAGGTCACTCTTCGCCAAATGGGGCCTATGATTCAACAAATCCAATCGCCGTGTGACGAATGCTCAGGGACAGGTGAAATCATCAACGCCAAGGATCGCTGTACCAACTGCAAGGGTAAAAAGGTCCTGCCCGAGAAAAAGTTCTTGGAGGTGCATATCGACAAGGGTATGAAGGGTGGTCAAACGATACAGTTCCGGGGCGAAAGCGATCAATCCCCAACGGCGGAGCCTGGTGACGTTGTGATCGTGATTGAAGAAAAGCCCCATGAACGTTTCCGTAGGCAAGAAAACGACTTGATTATCGATATGGAGGTGGATCTATTAACAGCCCTTGGTGGTGGACAATTTGCTATCAAGCATTTGGATGACCGAGCATTGCTTGTGAACCTGGAGCCAGGAGAGGTGGTAAAGAATGGTAATTTTCCATATTGCCCATCCAATAATCAGTACTAACTCGTGACAGGTGAACTGAAGGTCATCCATGGTCATGGAATGCCCTCACAACGGCATCATGAGCCTGGCGATCTCTATGTCAAGTTGAGCGTCAAGTTTCCGGATTCTATCGATCTTGCTTCCATCCCCCTCCTGGAGCGTGCGTTACCTCCACGCAAACCCGTTCCTAAATTCGAGAAGAACATCCTGCTTGAAGAGGTCTCTCTGGATGATGCCGACACACGCTCAAGAGGAGGTGCTACAGACGATGCTATGGATGAAGATCATGACGAACCTCGGGTGCAATGTGCTAACCAGTGATATCTTGGGTATAATCAGGTCGAAGGGTGGAAATGAAAGTGTTTCGCTTATCCGTCGTATTAGAGATTCTGGTGCTACCATGATACACATGTCATTAATACCTACAGTTTTTAGCAATCCCAACTAGTCTGGCAGCCGTTGAATATGCCTCGAAAAGTCCTGAAAAGGACAAGACATACCTGTGGATTGAGCTTGAACTGTTCGTATGATTCTCGATTGAAAAAGCTGACTTCTGTTTCATTCTCTAAGGGGCTATCAGCTAACTTGAGGGGATGGAAATGGAGAAGACTTACCGAAGCTAAGGTCTACCAATGTTCTCAGATCATCTTCAAGAAGCCAGTCATCATCATGATCAAGATTAATGATAAGATTTGACGTCTGGGAAAGTACAGTTCCAGGTCAAGAGGATATCAACGGGAGGGTATGCTGCGCACCTTCGAACCATGGGCTTTTGTATAAAGCTTCATGGTGTCTTTGTCGATCCCTGGAATATGCAAATATTGACAGGATAAATATGTTAATAAAACGCACCCAGGACCACATTGCGATAGGGCTTCCAGCCAGACTGGCTTGCAACAGCTATTTGAAAAGTGACCAGGAATCGAGGTGTGTTTCTTTGCTCGATCTGACTGTGTTGATACCTTTGCATGCCATCTCTTTCAGTTGACCGACAGTAGTAGACTCGAGGTTGATTCCATGCAAGACAAGGCTACGTTCTGTACGGAACTCGAACGATTTTATTATACGGACAGTCAGAGTCGCCGAGGTCTTGGGTAAAGCAACGTTGGTCAGTATTTCTGGTCGTTCAGACATGGTGAAGATGTAGACAAGAGAGTAGGATCACATGACACTAGGTGTGCCTATAGTACTAAGTAAGTCGTCAGTGGCATAATCCTGATGAATCCTGGTCAGTTGGCCGACATGTTTCCGACAAAAAACCGCCTCCTTTAAAACCTCTCTCTCCGCCGATTAACCACCATCCAGGCTGCCACCATGTCTCGTTCCTTCCTTGACGCAGTAATACCAGAACTCGTTGAAAAACTCAAAGTAGAGGAGAAAATCGGCCTTTTGAGTGCACCCAATTGGTGGAACACCACGCCCGTCCCAAGACTTGGGATTCCCTCAATCCGCATGAGTGATGGTCCTAATGTAAGCCGCACTTGGTCTTGATTTAAGAAAGGCCCTGACTCTCACGTACATTCAGGGCGTTCGAGGGTCAAGCCACTTCGTGTCAAGTCCGGCTCAATGTATCCCTGTAAGAGCGGCTTACGTTCCTTGTCCGCTTGGGAAGTTCAGGGTTCAATAGTGTGCCACATCGCTCGCATCTACATTCGACAGAGAGCTCATATACCAAGCGGGGTTATTTCTCGCCAAAGAAACCAAATTAAAATCTTCAGTGATATTGTTGGCACCCACATGTAACATACAACGGACTCCGCTTGGAGGACGAGCCTTCGAGTCCTTTTCGGAGGATCCTCATCTATCAGGTCAATTCGATATAAATGGCTCGTTTAGCAGGTCTGAAATTGTGTGTAGGAATGATGGCTTCAGCCTACATCAATGGCCTCCAGTCAGAAGGAGTTGCTGCGAGTATGATTGCACTCCTCTTCCTCCCCCGAGTCGCGTCTTATACTCCCTCCAGCCATCAAGCATTTTGTCGCAAATGATCAAGAACACGAACGGACGGCAACTGATTCAATCATCTCCCCTCGAGCACTCCGAGAAATATATCTATACCCGTTGGTTCCTTTTGTCACCCCTGCGCCCAGCTGATTAGCCATGTAGTTTCATGTTAGCCCAAATACATGCACAACCAAGGGCGTTCATGACTTCGTCCGTAGATTCTATTACCTTGCCTGTTGCTGAGCTTTGAACGTAATAAAGATACGGACGGATCGAAGGAACTCATTGTTCTGAGAACCAGCATTTATTGACAACAATACTCCGCCAGGAGTGGAAATTCAATGGCATCGTCATAAGTGACTGGTTTGTTTTTCTTTCTGCTGTCTATGTCAGCAAACATACTTACAGGGGCTGAAGGTTTGGAACCTATGGTGTAGATCAACCCTTGAATGCTGGCCTTGACCTCGAAATGCCAGGACCTCCAAGGTGGCGGACCCCACTCCTTGTATTGCAGTGCTTATCCGCCCAAAAGCTTTTGATGCAAACCATCGATGAGCGTATAACTAATTTGTTGATATTCGTTCAATTGCAAGCTCGCAAAAACCCAGATGTTGTATTTGGTGATGGCGTCGAAAGGTCGCGCGATTCCCTTGAAGGTCGAGCGTTCTGCCGAAATTTAGCTGCTCAAGGCATGGTCCTTTTAAAGAATGAAAATGGCCTTTTGCCATTTGACGCAAAGTCGCTTCGTATCGCGGTCATTGGACCTAATGCCAAAGAGGGAATAATCTCAGGCGGGGGCTCAGCAGCTTTGAAGCCTACATACATTGTCACCCCTCTTGATGGGATTATCAGTGGAGCTAATGCAGGCTGTGAGATATGCTACGAAGTAGGATGTTATGGTATGCACCCATTTCCAGCTTCCATTCTCGATTCTTATCGATTTAAAGCCCATAAATATCTCCCGACTCTGGAAAAGTATCTTACGACCCCATCAGGGGAACCAGGATGGCTCTGTACTTTCTACTCCCACGACAATAACGGGGACGTATACGAAGCTGTCGCAGAATTCGTATTACAAGACACGAGGATCAAGTTGAACGACTTCCTACCCAAAGGCCTGACGGCAACATGGACTATCAGGTTGACCGGGAATATTACCGTTCAGACGACTGGCCTGTTTGAGTTCGGCCTCACTGTAGCAGGTAAAGGACATCATTTTTTACAAATATCACTTTTGGTCATGTTCTTCCAGGTCGTGCCAAGTTTTGGCTAGATAGTGGGTTGGTTATTGACAACTGGACTAAACAAACTCCTGGCGACTTTTTCTATGGGCAAGTTATTATCAGGAAATTATTCTTCGCCCTTCTCATTTGCCAAATAGTCAAGGAACGATCGAGGAAAAGGCAACAATCGCTCTGACTGCTGGCGTGCCCATAGAGATTTTAGTGGAATACACAAATACTTCACCACCAGATGGTGCAGATCAAAACGGAGAAAGCCGCCTCTCCCAGCCTGCATTGATGCGAGGAGTCGTGTGTTCAAATATCTCATTCTTCTGATCATCGCTTATATCTTTGTCAGCGCTTGGGGGGGTGCAAAAAAATTGACGCGGAGAAAGCCATCGAGTCGGCCGTCAACCTTGCCTCCAGCGTCGATGTCGTCGTGTGTATCTGTGGCTTAAGCCCGGAATGGGAAAGCGAAGGTTTCGATAGACCTTCGATGCAACTGCCAGGACGTCAAGACGAGCTCATCTCTCGAGTTGCCAAAGCGAACCCGAACACAATAGTCTACGTCCAGGCGGTAGGTCTCGGGAAGCGCTTCTCTTGGTTTCATTCTAAATGCCAGAAAGGGTTCTGCTGTTTCAATGCCATGGGTCGAAGAAATCGGAGGCTTGATTCAAGCTTGGTATTCTGGGAATGAAGTTGGAAATGCTATCGCCGATGTCTTATTCGGGAAAGTCAATCCTGGGGGACGACTTCCTCTTACCCTCCCGGTTCGGATAGAAGATGTACCGGCACATCTTAACCACAAAAGCGAGACCGGGAAAATCTAGTTTGTCATTAGCCATGATAAAATGATTTTTCCTCCTCACTGGGTCCTATAGTTATCGGGAAGATCTTTTTGTTGGTTATAAACATTATCAGGCCAGAAAAATCCGACCTCTCTTTCCATTTGGGTTTGTGATCTCGTTTTGCACGGCTTTTTATATTAACTTTACTAATTTTGCTGAAACTTATAGGTTCGGGCTGTCCTACACTACCTTCGAGTTCTCCAATTTGAGCATAACTCATCCAGAAAATCTTGATGCGAGCCTTCAGCTTTCTGTGAACGTCACTGTGCACAACACGGGCAAAAGACAGGGGTCAGAAGTTGTACAGGTTTATGTGGCATATCCTGATTCTGGATTCACAACACCTGCCTTTCAATTAAAGGGATTCGCAAAGGCATCGAATATTCCTGCAGGTGAAAGCATGGAGGTAACCATCAAGCTGGACAAGTATGCATTTTCCCTTTGGGATGATAGAAGGGACATGTGGTTTGCCAGTGCTGGAAAGTACACAATATTTGTGGGCACTAGCAGCGACGAAATGGTTCTATCGCATGACTTTGACCTCCCAAAGTCACTGCGATGGGTGGGCCTGTAGGCATAACGAACATTTGTTTGTACATATTTATCAACGCCATCTGCTCAATATCATTGCCTATGGAGCAACTTTTACCCAATACTACTGCATAGCCGTCACTAGAACATGGCTGCTGCGGACCTCTCCGCTATTCCTGAAAAAGCGACATCGGACTCTCGGCGGGATCCTAGGACACTAACGAGCTTGTCGGAAATCTTGTCGTGTATTTCAGCATATCAAACCGAGGAAGCTCAGCTATCAAATTCATTAACCGATCTACTGAACTCTCGCGATCCTATAGTCGCGTCGTTGACCCGTTTACGCTCTCTGGTTCCCCAGTTAGACGAACTTCAGCAGGAATCATCCTTGCTTGCTAACAAGGTGGCGACCACAGCGAAAACTGCCGAACGGGTCGGGAACCGTGTCAGATCTCTGGACGATGAAATGAGTCGTGTGCGGGAAGCCGGGGAACGGGTTGGCCAAGTCATGGAGCTGAAGGTGGTTGTCAAATTGTCGGCCTCGCGGATGATTGGCTCAACTTCCTCCAGGCCTCGCTCTTCGCGTTACAAGCATCAATAGAGAGTCGGGACTGGGAATCTGCTGCTAGGCATTGTTCACGTGCCATGGGTCTACCAACAGACTTAATCGCAGGCTCATTTGCCGAAACAGTTGTTGTAGGTCAAATTCCTGTAGCTATGAAAGGACCTTCATGCAAATTCTAATTGAGTAGCCTACCTCAGAAAGTCACCTACCCCCTGCGCAGACTTTGCAGGCTGCGCGAGAAAAACTGTTATCTATTTTTCGTGAAAATTTCGAGCAAGCATCACGCTCACGGGATTCGACAGCGACAAGTAGATACTTCAAGTTATTTCCTGCCATTGGGTGGGAATCCGAAGGTCTCGACGCGTATGCAACGTTTGTTGTGGATCTGGTCCGAGTTAGAGCTCCTGCTTCGGCCAAAAGTAGTCTTTCAACTTGATTGTTACTGAGTGCTGATTTATATGTTAACAGCGTCTTCACCACTGTACTATGTCACCGCCCTGACAAGTCTTTTTGAAAGCATCGCCATGATTGTCGATCAGCACCAACCAGTTGTCGAAAAGTATTATGGGCCAAGCAAAATGAAAATAGTTATCCAGCGTTTGTTGAATGAGTGTGATCGGGTTACCAGTAACCTATTGGATGGTTGGGAGGAAGAAAGGTCCATGAAGCGTAAGGTGTGTCCTGCAGGTGCCCAAAAGTTCGTCTTCCTTATGATTCCGAAGCTCGGCGACATAGCAGTCAGTCAGCCGACACCAACATACTCGTCCAATGCACGACGGCAGGTTGGACCCGGGACGATCGAAGAGACTAGTGTTGATCCTCGAGAGGTTGACCAACTGTTAGCTGAACTTGCGAGCATGGTTGGTCGCTGGAATTTATTTAGAAAGTTCCTTTCAGAGGCCTTGAAGGTAGGTCCTCTGCTTATGTTGTGGTCCGTCCAAGCATGGCGAAACGCTGAATAGGTCACCCCTGTAGGATGGCTCAGGAGAAACTCAACATTCCAGTAAAGATAAACCTGTTGAATATTTCGAAACAAATTTCCTGGACGCAACCCCTTCTCATCGCCTTTTTGAAGGCTTGATTACAACATACTACCTACCTTTCGAAGCGTGGTACACACGGACCACTATCGATAAGGTAAGCGTGAAGATAAGAGCAAATATTATTGATCCATTGTTTTCTAGGCCCATCGCCTATCTTCGTCAGACTTGACTCAGTCACCAACCTTTACCACAACCCCAGATGACGTCTTTTATATACTGAAGTCAATCACGTCTCGACTGTTGACAACTGGTTCCCCCCATGGTATTGAACAGTCGTTGGATAGCCTCCGAGACATACTAGACCGCAATTTTATCGCTGCCATGAAAAAGAAGCTTGATGAAGTCTATCGGAACTCACCGTCAACTGGATCGAATGTACGAGATAGAATTGAGCGAGAAAACCGCATCAACTTTATTGTGCGTGTCCTCACCCTCGTTGAGGTGCTAGTTCATTATTCATATTATTTGAAGACTCTTTTGAATGATTTAGACATCTCATCTTCTCACCTGGAGCGTTTGACAAGGGACCTCATCGAAAGCCCGTCAATCGGCCAGCATTTTACAGAGCCAGAACAACCTGCTGTTAGGCGACAAATTCAGTCCTTTGCGACACTGGTTGCGAGGTTCAAATCAACTGTTCGAGTGCGTTGAACTTATGTGGTGTTGTAGTGCCTATTCACATGTTTGTAGGTAGGGATAGAGCAACTTTTCACTCAACTCATGAGGCCTAGGCTTCGAACCCTAATCGGTGATATCTATAAAGAGGTGTCATACGTTTTAGATGAGGATGGCTATTCTACAGCCGAGTATCAGGATTTGGTCAGGAAGCGTTTCATAAAAGCTTGGGAGGGGCTCATGGACATGTACAAGGTTAGTGTTTGTTAATTGTGGTGAGACTTGTACTCAAGGTCCCCTAGGATACTTTTTCTGAAGCGAACTATCGTTTATTCTTTGGCTTGTCTTTGGATGTTGTATTGAGGCCATGGGAGAAACATATAATGGGGATGAAGTACACCGAAGTACATTTACCAGCCTCCCCAAGACCGCCTATTGCTGAACGATTGCAGTTAGGAGCAATTCGGTTTGATCGTGACTTGAGGTCAATCACAACATACCTCACCTCTCAAACTGCGTTTGGTGATGCGAGAGAGAAATTCACCCGGCTGCAGCAAATATCAAGCTTGCTCAATCTAGATACAGTAAGTCAAGTATGCGAAACAGTCACGAGGCTGCTAATTTAGATTGTAGGAGGAGGATGTCGATGAATTCTACAATGGATCAGGGATCTCTTGGAAACTCAGTTTACCAGAGGCTCGGGCTATAAGCAATCTAAAATTGTGACGCATAGGTAGACACATGGTATTGATATAAGACCTAACTGCGACGAAGTGCATCAAGCCTAGCTTGAAGAGCATCTTCATCTGATAAAGGTGCACTACTTTCACCACCAGCTTTGTCTCCACCTTGACGTGGTGGTGGTATAGGTCCTGTGGTCTCTCCTAAAGCAACAGGTTGTCGGTTAGCCAGTGGTGACGAGAGTGTAGTAATGCCAGTAGGCGCGTCCGTAAGCTAAGAAGTGAATGAAATTATGACGATACTTTCGCAAAGGATCGTGAAAGGCTCACTTGGTGTGACAGACTGACGCCTATTTCGTCAAGAACCTCCTTTAGTATCTTGTCACCCTCTTCCTCTTCATCCTCCTCGTCCTCCATCACATCATCCACAGCATCCGACATCATCTCCTCTTTCATATCCATCATTGAACTTTCCTTTTCAAACTCATTCATTATCTTTTGAATAGCTGGGAGATTGAGACCCCGGTTCATAGAGGCCATTGCCTGGGCTTGGTTATCGTAACTTTCCGAGTCTAATGGGATGATGACATGCCTGGGTTGCACCCCGCATGGCGACGGCCATTTGTTGATTACTGCGCAAGGTCTGTATCCGCAGGCCAACAGCTTGCAACTGTGTACGCATCTGATAGAATTTCTGGACGTAACGCCGGGTCCTCACAAGGTCCTTGGCCATGACTTTGCAAGCATTCTGTACTGACGATGGGTTGGGAGAAATAATCGGCCAAGTCAGCTTGAGCTTACCATTTGGCCTGCCTTCGCGCTCTTCTTGATATCCATAACTAACTTTTTCTCACTTTGTTCCAATTTGCTGCGCTCGCGATCGAGTTCGCGTTGAGCCTTTGTGAGCGAGCGTTGGTGCTGGCGCAGGCGCTCAGCTGGGGTTACCGTGCGCCCAAAGAGGGTTTCCTTGGTATCATTGGGTCAATTGTCCAGTAGTTTGGTGAGGAAAGAGCATACAATGATATTCATTGCGAAAGAACAAGAGCCAAGATTATTACTCTTGTTATTATTATTACACACATGTATGTTATTTCCGTGATTTCACTTTCCATAGAGCCATGCCAGAATTACTCCAGATTGGTGCTCGCTGCTCTCTTTCAACCTGCAACGAAATCGACTTTCTGCCGATTCTTTGTCAATGCGACCACTACTTCTGCAGGCACCACATAACCCCAGCGAGCCATGCCTGCACAAACCTGAATTTGAACATTGTCCATAGAACAGAGTCTTCATCCGAGAAACTCAGGCGCTGTGCTCTTGAAAAGTGCAATAATCCTGCATTGGGCGCTTACAGCGAGGCAAATTCAAACTCTTGCTCTCAATGTCATCGTCCTTTCTGTGCAACGTAACTGGTCTGCCACCGCCGTGGAGAGCTATTGCTGATATCACCGTAGCCATCGCTATCCTGACTCGCATGCGTGCGCACCCACTGAGGCTCCCATGATCGCATCTAATGTCACGGCCAGAGCTTTGTTGGCAAAGAATTTCCCGAGCTCCGCGACCACGAGCAGACCCTCGATCCCTAATCGTCGCTCGAAAGTCCCAACGGATCCCATAAAATTGGCACAATACAAGAAGATCGAACTCATGAAGATGCGACAGCGCGCAACCTCTGGTGATCCAAAGGATAAATCGGTCACCCTCCCACCAGACCAGCGTATTCATGTCAAGATTCGGGCCAAACCTGAAGATGTGTTTTGGTTTCGCAAGGTGGATATCACTGGCTTTGGCCCGCTGGTATCTCATACTGATCTAAATCAGACAATTGCGACGGGCAGGGCCCTTGACCAGCTTGCCACACAGCTTAAACTGCGGCAAAATGATTCATCAGTATGTTGTCATCTACTTTGTTTATCATGAAGCTCTTGTTAAACCTTTGTTCAGCCTCTACAATTCAAAAGGGTATCAGGCCAGGGCGAACACCGGGTTCTACGCAATGATCAACTTCTTGCTAACCAGATTGATGACGGTGACGAGCTCGAAATACACGCCATCGAGGGCGAGGTTTGATATTGATCCCCATCCAACATGACAACGTAGCCCATGAAACACCTTTAAATACAGCATTTGCAAGTAAGGCTACAATCCAGCAATGCGAGGTATACTATGTAAGAATGCAAGACAAATCCATGCGAGTGGGGAGGAAAATTAATCAACAACTATGACACTAGGGCGGCCAGACGCCTCAAGTGTGACACACTGAGATATGCGGGAACATACGTTTCTAATCCTGATACTTCGCGCGGCAGAGGCAATTCATATGGTCCCACTTCCTCCGTCTCTGGCGAAAGAAGTAGATGGTCGTTGCGATCATTGGCTTGCACACGTGAAGCCACAACTCGTAATATTTCAGGCGAAAGAGGGTTCTAGGTTTGTAAGAGGTGGTGAGCAAGAGGCAGGCATGAGTGACAAGGCTACATACCTCATAATCCGCTACATAATAATTCGTGCACATTCGTTGGATTTGGGTAGGACTCAGCATCCAGCAAACATCGTAAATGATCTCAATATCGGCTGCAGTTGCCTGAAAAGCCACACTAAATCGTCTGAAATGGTTCAAGATTGAAGTGCTCACTTTCTTGAGTTGGAGCAATTTAGCAGCTTGCATTAAATGTTCCAATTGGAGAGTACCCTCAGGCATGTCATGGGACTTGCACCATTCTTCAATTCGAGTAATATTATACTGGATTTGCATTGCTTTAGGCACCATGTCAGCTGCGCGGTACCCTTTGATTAGTCAAGATGCCCACCTCGTTTCCAAGATGAAAAATTTCGCCGCATGAGGAGGTCATTAAAGCTCGTCACCCCGATAAGTTTAAGGAGCTCTGTGAATACCTGCTGCACCACAGATTCTTCCATGTAAAAGCTTTTCAAGCTCTTCCAGACTTTATTAAGTAGGTTCAGGATATCGTCCATGCTGAACGCCGGCGTGGTGTTCGAGTTTAGAAGGCGATTGAACAAGCGGCCACCACCATCACTCGTTGTAAATCCAGGTAATGATTGACTCTCAATCAACGCAGGAATCACCATTTTCGTAAGCTTCTTTTTGGTCTCCAGCATCCAGGTGTGGTAGATGTTGTATTCCAAACTGTCCAAGTCATGCTTCACAACGGAAACAAGTCGCTCATAGTCGGCCCAATCAAATGGCCGAACAGCATTCTCTTCGCCTGGACCAATGCCTTGAAGCATATCGCTTTCAGCAACGCAGATGAAGGACAACATTTCGTGCACGTTTGAGAGCCAAAAAATGCCAGGGACAATTGCCTCATCACCAGAGAAAGACTAAATCTGGCGATCAGTCACAGAAAATAGCACACAAACAAGGACTGACCATAACATGAGCTTGAATCGTCTGCATGACGTTGGCAAGGAAGCGTTCGCTTTCAGGGATTAGGCCGTATTTCCACATTTCATTGGTGACCAGACTTATAAGGTTTGCTGGGAATAGGATCTCCTTGACAGCAAAGGAGTTGGCCAGACTGGGAGCAGGGATCTTTAGGCCGCGAATAAGCCCATCCAAAACATCCTCATCCAAGCGCTTGACATCTTGCATCAATCGGATTTTTTCCTCCGCTGGATCATCATAATCTCGAATATCTGGGAGGCCATTCGCACTACGGAATCGGAGGTAATTGTCTTCGCCATTAAAAGCAACAGAGACGGCGCGAGGATTCATCGCATGGCTTCGCTTGACATCAATCATGACCCCGTCAGTTGAAGAGCGATTGTCCAGAGGATTCAGGGCAAACACGCCAGCCGAACTATGTCTTCGCTGATGACGTTGTTGGGGGTGATTAGGAGCATGCCCATTAGCATTGGGCTCCCCAAGGCGAAGTGCAGGTGCGAATGTAGGGGATAGTGGTGGGTCTGCCCGAGAGCCCCGCGTAAGCGCATTGAGGGCGTTTGAACGATTAAGCTGTTCGCGAAGACTGCTGACTTCATTCTTCAGTGTCATGATAACTGAAGTATCCTCTTGATTTCTCGCTGGCGCTGTTTCGATGGTATGTCGTTGGGCTTCTAGTTGCTGAGATTGCCGGATGACATCCTCTGTCAGCTTGAGGATCATTGCTTCCTTCTCTGCTACCCTTGCAATACTCTCTTCCAGCCGTCTTTCCACATCCTCCTTCACCAGAATGAGTTGATCTCGTTTTGATAGCTCTGCTTCTGCTACATGTAAGGAAGCTTGGAAATGTTTGCCTCGGGCATCGGATTCCTCATGTCGGTTTATCCATTGCGTGAGTTGTTGCTCCAGTTCAATGAGTTTGTTTTGCAGCTCCTTCTTTTCAGCCGTGCGTGTTTGGAGGCTTTGTGTGAGTTCGACAACCTTGTTTTCCAGCCTGTAAGAGATCTCTTTGAATTTCGAAACAGATCGAGCTTCTGCTTTCAGGGCCTTCAATTCTTTTCGTGCCAGACGGCGGCGAATGCAGGATTGGAGGTATATGACGCGACGTACATCCAACCTGAAAGCGTGGCGCGAAGACCTGGATGTCGCATATATTTAGATATGGTGGAACGAGTGTGCAGGCGGACTCACACGCCACGCAAGAGACTCTGTAGCAAAGTTGCGGCATGAGAACGCCTTTCTGCAACATATCGTTGGCGTGCTTGTGAACCACGAACGCCTTTGCAGATAGTGGTTAGGTAATTACTATTAACGAGCATTTTTGAACTTACGACTTTGAAGGAGGGTAATTGCGTGTCGGACATCGTAAAACCGCTTCCTTTGGATGAAACGGCGGATGCCTGTCTGCAATCGAATCGCGGAAACTTCGCGACGGATTTGGCCAACAAGCCTTCTGGCGAGTATACCTCGCCACCACGTTTGTATTTTGATGGTCGATTGCCGAAGTTGTTTGTAATGGTTCATTGCCACCCGACGACGCATATTCTTCTGAACAACAGTGACCATGGCATTTAATCTATCTGAACGGAAAGCTTCGAGGGCGGCAAGCATCCCCGCGCGGAAAAAGATTTTTGTTAGCCCATTCTGATACATATCCGCATCCGCGATTGTCTTGTGTAAGATCGTAGAGCAAAGCTTCCGGAGGTCCATAGCCTGTATCATTGGTTGCCATTCTGACGAGGACACAAGCATGTAATAGCTGGGGGAGAGGATAATGAACAGATGCTGGAAGGGGAAAAATCATAGTGCATACCGTTCAGCAAATTCCTCATAGGTCCATCGTGTAGGGTAACCGGCACAGCTGATCCTGATCGTTTCGAGCACACCACAAGCCCGGAGTTGGCCTAAGACTTGCTGGGGCTGGAATTCCCAAGGTTTTTTCAGGTCATTTGGCTTGATACACCGAATATAATGTACGTTTGTGACGCTTAAGGTGTCCATAAGCGTAATAAGGGATGCCTTGAAGATAGATCCTTGCGTTGGCTTTTTCCCTGTAGCTCCGGGGCGTTTCACTGCACTTCCCGACCCAGCCGCTACAAAAGATTGACGACCTGGATCAGGTATCACGGAGGAACGCCGTGATCCTGCACTACCAGAGTCTGAAAACGACGCAGGAGATGCAGGCTGAGGACCTTCAACCACCTTTGTTGAATTCAAAGCCGCGTCGAGAACTTCCTTCAAAAAGGGATTTTTGGTCGCCGCAAGCAATGCCATGTGCTCATCAGGCACAGTATCTCTGTTCTTCTCCAGGAAACCTTCCACTTCATAAGTCACGTCTAATGCATAATGGGCAATCGTGAAGGCGGAATTTCCAAAGCGTGGCTTTTTGTAAACGGCCTTGAATTCTTGCTTTGCAAGGATCTGCGAATTTAATTTCTGGAGAAGAGAGGCATCGGTCCCTGATGGCATCCGGGACTCCTCATCTAGCAGGGCGAGCACGCCTAGTTTGCCCTCGATGACGTCAATGCATGGTTGGTTATCTGAGAAGTCAATAAACGTCCAGTTAATTTCCTCCTTCACGTATTCTTCTTGCTCTAGCTTAAATACGTGGGAATTGAACTTGTTTACAACTTATGAGCGATGTCGAAACCAACGACAGGTAGAAATATACCTCTTGTTGCAGTTTTTCATTAGCATAGTTGATACTAAATTGTTCGAAAGAGTTCTGTTCATATTATGATAAGCATAAGAAACTTGAAGTTGATGTCGGCGGCTTACCTTTTGGAAGTGTTCGAACCCATAGATATCAAGGACTCCAATGAACATCTCGGCTCTCTCTGCTGCGTCACCATTCTCACCCGCCAGGGATTCGTTGACAATGGCGACCAGCCATTCGAACATGCAGGCATAAACAAATTTGGCGACACTATCCCTGACGACGATTGCCTGGGAGGCATTGAGAGAGGTGACAATCTTCTCAGATCTCGTCGTAATTTGTTTTTTTATCGTCCACTTCTTAAATTCCTGGAGATTTACTCCCAAGAACCTGGTTGCGAGGATGAGGGCAGAGTCACTGTCATCGAGAGTTGCATCAGAACGCAATTGTGTGATCTTGACATTTCCGAGGTGCAGCAATGCGGCGAGTAGACGAAACACAGCCCATTGCTTTTCCACGCTAATCCCGACAGTCGAGAGGGCTTGTTGAGTAGCCCTAAATTCATCTCCATCATCAACACCAGCGATCGGAGTGGAGGTGGGGCCGCCTTGCTTGAGGTAGTGGAATTTCGTCACATCCGTATCAAGCCCTAGATCTTTCCTTTCTTTTAAGGGTGCGCCGGCGCAGAGTTGGTAGAAAATATGGTAATTCCGTTCCGTGAGCGGTTGAAAAACGATCCTCGATCGCTCCAAAAGGTATGTTCGAATCCTGGCCCCTACAATTTCTTGATGGCCATCAAATAATATCTTGGGCAGGGATGAGACGAGCACCGAGGAGCAAAGTTATATATCTTACTTGAATGTATTTCCCAAACCGAGATGAGTTGTCGTTACGCGTCGTCTTCGCGTTCCCAAATGCTTCCAGGATAGGATTCGTAGCTAAAATTTGTCTTTCAATTTCGCTTGAATCATCTAAAGAAAATTTGGTTTTGGTTCGTGAATCGGAGTCAGGGGGATTCACGGAAGCAAGATATCGCATGATGAATTTTGCCTATTGTTTGTTGGTCAGTCCTCGAATACTAAAG
>JASFDG010000066.1:23071-57867 GCA_036937095.1 Phaeolepiota aurea
CCCTGTTGGGCGGGCTGGGCGCTGAATTCGACGATCTGATGTGCCAAGGCTTTCGCAGCCATAAAAACCTGACTCTTCCCATATTGCTTTACAAAAACATAAACATGTTCTCCCTTCCGCTCATTGTATCTATCGCTCTTTTGCCCTTTATTGCATCCCAAGCGACCGCCGATTCTGAAGACCTGCAGATCGCAGCCATACAGGCGCATTTCAACCAATCCCACATCGTGCCCGACCTCTTTGAAGACTTTGAGCCCAAGGCATTGCTCTCCCTTAGCTATACTGGTACCTTTTAACCGCCAGCTCACCAACTCACACAACCTGATACTGTTTTGCAGGAGTTGGCAATGTAACGCCCGGTCAAAAGTTGACTAAAGCTCGTAAGGACGCTCAGTGTTCTGCGGACATTCACTCACTCAATACAGAGGCTGGCCCCACTCCCACTGTCACCGTCACCCCCGACGATGAGTCAGGATCGCTCAATGGGACATACACCTTGGTCATGGTCGATGCGGACGTTGTCGGTGCCAATTTGTCCATAGGGGTCACTCGCCACTGGCTCGTCAATGGCGTTAAAATCGTTGGCATGTTTTCACAAGGACTGACTTGCATCACCCCTTGCTGACATGCCCATCAGACTCTGTTGTTTCAAATGCCACCGGCATTGCAATTACTACATACGCTGGTCCAGGGCCTGCGGCTGGCAGTGGCCCTCACCGTTACATTATTGCTTTATACGAACAACCCTCAACCTTCGCCGCACCTGCTGCCTTTTCTCAGGCCAACATGGGAGTGTCAGTTTTCGATCTTGACAACTATCTTGAGGTAAATTGTTGTATACTTGCCATTAACAGAATAAATGCTGACAGATGCAACTCTAGGACAGCAAAATGGGACCCCTCGTTGCTGTTCGTCGTATTTAAAATTGTCTTTTGCGCGCGCGCTGATCATGTCATAGGCTACATATATTTCGGTTGAGGAGGGCACCGCTACCGCATCCCAATCCCCAACACAAGCGGTTGCCTCTTCCACCCTTGTTGCAGAAGCAGATGCCACTTCAGGAACAGGCACACGGTCAACGTCCGCCCCAACAGGCTCGACGACTGCATCCAACAATGCAGGAGTCATCATCAGCTTCTCTCCATTTGCCATCTTTGCCGCAGGCTGCGCTGTATTAGTAGCTACTTAAACGTGTTACACTTTTTTTACGGATTTGTTAACGTTCGAGCCATACTTATAAAACACTACCACGAAGAAACTATATTGAGGTACTGAGGAAAACCAAATCCAAGTAAAGCAAGACATGGGTCAAATAACTAAATTCTCCCCAATGCAACCTTCAGCTTCCAAAACGCTCACGAGCCTTGGTTGGAAACTTCATAAATTTAGTTATGCAAGGATTTGGAAAGAGCACTCACAGCATCTTGCGCCATATGAACATAGCCAGAATAGCCTTCGGTGTATTTGGTGATGTCTTTCCCTTTACTGGCCCCCAAACCAACGCCTTGTGCATAAACGGCAGTTTGTCTTCCACAAGGTTTGACGTCAGAGCCCGGAAGCTGAATAAATAAAAAGATAATACTAACATCGGTTCCACCCTACCATCACCATCTGTACCAAGTCCAGAGCCTTCCTTCCAACCCATCATCTTGAGAAGTTTGTTACCCACATTATTCCCATCTTGTCCTGGATTGGGGGGGCCAGATGGAGTTGGTAACGGGGGCGGCGCCTCACTATGTCGTTTCTTAGGAGGTTTGCTAGTGTCTTTCTCAGGAACAGGGGTCTCAGGCTGGTTGAACAAAACTCGTCTCTCGGAGGCACGATCCCGATATTTAGGCTGATCGGAAACAGCAACAGACCTCCGTGCAAGGACCTTCTGGCGAGCTACTTCTCGTAGATTGGTGTCTTGATAGTTTTTCTGTAAAAAAACAATGTGAGGCAAATGTACTATTCGGGCCTCCATACCACCAACCTTATGCAAATCCGATTCTTTGTTATGCCGTTTCAACTGGTCCAGAGTTTTGAATTGTCGAGCACAAAGGAGGCACATCAGGCTGGTAACATCAGAAAATTCCAGATTATCTCCTGGGACAATCGGTGACACGTCTGAGAGGACGCTTGACGGCTGAGCGGTATCTGAACCCCTTGATGTAACCTTCGGTACAGCCTGCGCAAATTCAGAAGCGTGTCCGTCAGCAGCAGAGCCTGTGGAATTATGCAAGCACAAAACCCACCACTGCAGGGGTTGCAGAGGATGTACTTGTATTATGTGCAAGTGCTTCTTGGACTTGGTTCCATTTATTAATGTTGCTGACGGTCTATGGACGAAGAGCAGGGTTAGCCAAGAGGGGCCCAAGCGATTCAAAAAAGTCTCGCCTTCTTGCTTGCGATCAAAGGAGCAACCCTTTTCACCACAAGAGCTGTGAATTTATGAGGAACTAACATATGCATGTTCGAATTTCACGACCAACGTTTATTGGGTTCTGAACCCGTATCATCATCCGTATTATCTCCAGCCTGAACATCATCCATCGAAAATCCAACAGTCAATGGTTTGCTTGGACCTGGATACAACATTCAGAGGGAGTTTGTAGACAGCCTCCTGTGGTCCCCATACCTGCATTGACCTTGATTGGCCCTTTGCTAAAGCTAAGCGTTACAGGCTTGTCGGACACGGGAAGTACGGATGGTGCCGCGGGAGCTGATGTTGTCGTATCACCTTCCCCTATAGATGTTGGTAAGTTTCGTGATACATGGAAAACAGTTAAGCCAAAATGCCTTTAGCTTTTTTCTTCTCCTTTTTATCTTTAACGGGTGGCGCTGGTGGTACAGGGACCTCAACCTTGAATTCTAGGACAGCGACCGTAGAACTTTCATCCCAATATCGGACCCAAGAATCTTCGACCCCTCCAAGGCTTGTTGACGATGGTAAACATGCATCATCGCGCGAAATTAAATCAGTCACAGGCTGAAAAGAATAAGGATGTGCAAAAGATGCTGCCACCGGTCGATCAGAGATGCGGAAACCAGAAGGATGTATTTGAGGCGACATAGTCGCGGCAAGGACCGCAGAGGCCGACTGAAACTACATTAAGAGTGAGACCCCAGAATATGAACGGTTGCGCACCTGCACATCAACGAACTCAACGAAGGCAAAACCGAAGCTAGCCATAGTGACTTTATCCTTGATGAGAATGATTCGCTTCATTCCTTTAGCACCTTGTTGACCGTGACCCGATGAATATAACATGGCTTGGTAGATAGCTTGGGGACCAGAAAGTGGATCCAGGCCACGAAATAGCAAAACTGGTGCTTGGGAGTTACCAATGTCGCGTGTACCATCATTCATATTCCCTCGATTGAGTCGTCCCTTGTCGTGTGGTGTAGCACTTTGTGAATAATCAATTTTTACCCTTCTCCCATTGTGAGGGGTTCCAGTTTCGAGAGCCTTGTAGAATGTCGCCGTCGCCGTAGCACCATGGGACGCTGGTGGCGGAACTTGAATAAATGGGAAAAGCGGGTCCACAAAGGCGCGCGCGTGCTCGGTCGTCGTGAATTGCGAGAAGCCAAACCCTTTTGAAGAACCTTGTAAATCCAAGGGCGAATAACGTTAATGCATGTGCGAAAGCAGATACAAATTTGCAAGTGCCTGATGATCTGTCTCGTATTATCGTGACCGTTTCGACGCTACAACCATTGGAGGAGAGGTACGATTGAAGCTGGGACAGGAAGGTCTTCAGTCATGGATAAAATGAGAGTCAAGACATAAGTCGACAGACATCGGCCTCTGAAAAGTCTGGATCCAGTCCTAGGAAGATAACATGTGGACTCGGCTCGGAGGGTGCGAGACGCTTCTTTATGAATCCCCCTGCACCTCCCCTTGACCGGTCGTCATGGCCATGGTCCTGTGCATAGTCGCTTTGTCGATTTTGATTATAACCTGCCTGGCCGACATCGTCGTATGATTGATTCGCATCATACCCCTGGAAGCCCTAGGCAAGGCTACATGAGCTGCATACAAGCTAGGGACGGAAAATGAACAAACTCCATTGTTGAATTTTCTGCGCTTCCCGTCACCATAATAATCCTCTTCTCTCGTGCGGACGTTGTTGCTTGCACCAGCGCCACTCCATGCAGCACTGTTGTTCCAAGCATCCTTTCCCCTGTCCCACTCACGGTTATAAGCCATAGAGAATAGCGTGGCAGATGATAGTCCAAGAACAAGGCAGAACAAACATTAGACAAACAATAGCCCTGACTTTTTCTAAACCACTTCCACCATGGCATATGGTGAGTTCTCCTTGTAAAATATGGTTCAAGGCTAATATATACTCAATTTAGGGCCTGTAAAGGTGGAATGCATTCGTTCTCTTATAGCCCCAGCTTACAGCGTCTCCTAGATTGACCCTGCTATCGAGCGGCACTCTCGGATGGTACGTGTAACTTCATGGATAACTATTCGTCCTTTCTCAAAATTTTCTATAGCGCGAGGATGCTTACATCCACTTCCAATGGACACGACGCACAGTGCGTTCAGCGTTGGTTGGCTTCGTTATAGTCCCTGGAGCACTGTTCTACCTCGCCAGTGCGACAAATGTTAGCTATACCACATCTCCCTGTCATCTACACACTTATTCTCTCTCCAGCAACGCTGGGACTGGGTAGGCAAGTTAAAGGGGCAAACATTGGATGCCAAGGCACACACAGAACAGATATAGACATTGGTAGCACGCGTGAGCAAGAGCAATACATGCACTCTCTATTACCACACCAAAAGGTCTGCAATATTTCTGCATCCAGATGCAAAAGTAATTATTTGTGAATTTCTCAAACCCTCTTGCACAATGCGATCGCAACCTTACATCCGGCGCCAACAATACTGCTAAGCAGAGCGTGCGCAGGAGCTTGCTGTGAAAAATTGCCCACCGCGATGTCAAGATGCTCTAGTTCATCATCTCTGAATTCTCGAACAACTCCTCTCAAGAGTGGGACACTGGGATGGCTAGAGGGCAACGTCTCCATGTCCTTCAGTTGGCTATAATAAGATGGCAATGTCAGCGACCCATCGGAGTTGCATGGTCTCCACACTGACTCGTCGTAATGCTCACCGATAACTGTTTCTACAGCTTCGGTACACGCCATGGCGGCTTCTTTACCCATCAGAGCAGATGCAGCTCCTAGGCCAAACCCAGCAACTTTAGCAAACTCTGATAGGGCAGTCGGTCGTACCTGGTGCTGGACTTGCATCTTATCCATCACACCAAGGTGTTTCTTCTCCTGATCCCACATTCCCTACAAATGCGACAATCTGAGACAGAAAATGGGGCGACACATCCAATAAACGAACTTGAATCAAAGTATTCATTGTAGGGTCATGTCCAAGAATCGCGAGTTGACCACGATATATCCAATTTGCAGCAATCTCGCCTGCCTGGTCAACCCTAAGAGCACTTTCCAAGTTCTGACGTTGACTCTCAGACAAATCATCTGGAGTTGTGGACACGGCTAAGGTGCCATTGTGCGATGGGTCTGTGTACAAGGAGGATGAGGCTGGTGAAGACTTTGTGGCTAAGTTCTTCTGAAAAATAGATGCCCTTGTCGAGGAACAGAGGCGTCGGAGTAGCATGCCTTCTTTAGGAACATAATAATAAATAATAACTATTGGTGACAGGAAACTTTCTGAAGGCACGATCACGTGCCCGACCAGTGACTGAAGATCAACTTAGTAACGAACCCAAACCCATCCCTCCAAAACCGACACCGATAACATATCCCAGAAATATGTCCTCAACGTGAGCTGTTATGAGAATAAATACCATTTCTGTCTTAGCCCGCCCACAGGTTCACTCCATCTCCCATTATCAACATGTCGAAGGAGAAAGAATGGCCTGGGAGTCTAGGTCTGTAACTCTCCTACTCCATTTAACAACTCCGATAGACCCCAACAACCAGGTATGCTTGATTGGGATGCAACAAGCATAGTCTTCACTAAGCGCTCTCTAATCGAGTTCTTGAAGTAAGTCATCACCAAGACTCCATGATACAATATTTTCATTAGTCAAGGTATACTGGAATCACAGTCGACCCTAACTTCACGAACATCGGAAAATTACCGCGTGCGTGGTATTGCAGCTGTACGATCTTTAAAAAATGATGTCCTCTAAGGATACGCGACATTTGGCAAGTTGACAGCGACGCCCTTGAGTGGTGCAGGAGAGAATATTGAGGGAAACGAAGGTAACCCCACACACTATACTGGCTATTCTGATTGTCAAGATGTCCTCCCGACAGCACCCTCTGGCACTTCGGACGGTTTCAAACCAACCCGACGTGTCCGAACAGTGCCAGGCGGTCCACATACAGATATCTTCCTCGAAGACAACCAGGGTGATGCGTTGTCTCTGGCACCGCCGAAGGACGCACCCGTAAGCAAACCAATTTTTAAATGTAACGTACTGGACACCCTGTGTAGGCCACTGTCGCTGTCCCCCCAACAAATGAAACTTCCCCGCAAGAGGAGGAACAGGACGAAAGTGGTATCAATTTTACGTCCACTGTTAAGCCCAGCAGGTGCGACCCCCTCGATGACTCTTGAAACCCCTTTACATCGATGTTGTAGACGCGTGCGAACAACCCCCGGGGGAACTAGCAGTATGTCCAACTTTTGGGACCCAGAAGTACCGGAAGACTTCAAGCCGACACGAAGGTTGGTACGCCATTCATTGGGCACCCGCTCTTATTTAACGACACCATATATCCAGAGTTCGGCAAGGTCCTGGAGGCGAGGACCATATTACTGGTGTAAGTAATGCTATACCTCTATGAAGCCAATTAGGAACAGATTGATCCACCTTGTAGATGTTTTGAATGCGGTTGAACCACATTCCTCGTAAGGCTGTTGAAATGTAGTTGTATCTCTTTGAAACTCCATTATACCTCCATACTGCTATTTTAATAACACTCTGAGGCGTGATGTACAAATCCTTCTCTATTCCGTGGTGGTACAGCAGTATAAAAAAAAAACCAGTTTGGTAGCGGCGAGGTTCGAACTCGCGCGGACTTGCGCCCATTGGGAATCAAGAAACTTAAATCCAACGCCTTAGACCAACTCGGCCACGCTACCGATCGAGTAAAGTCATCTTCATGCATATCCAACTCATATTGGTCTGTAGCAAAGACCCATCTCGCCAGTTAAACTTTTCATTTGTCGCTCATCATGAAAGGCCGTCTACAACCCAATTTGTGAGTAGGCCTTCCCATGATCAAGCGCCTATGCGCGCCAAAAGGACAACCTTCACAGAGAAACGGATGCTGTTTCCGTGCCTGGCGGCACAGCAATGACTTACGGCGTCTCGTGTCTGATCCATGTCGAACTGCCCCGCAAGGGTATTATAGGTGGACTTTCGGCGCCCCAACCCCCCATGCTTATCATCCCCCACCACGCACCCCACATCCTTTAATGAGCTTGAAAGATCTCTTAAATCTAGCTGGTGTGCCCGGTCTTGATCTCGCTGTTTCTATTCGTGAGTCTTTTGTCATTGGAGGAGAATCAGGCGTAAAACTGTGACTCATGCCCTTCGCGTACACTAGTCACCGCAACTTACTCCAGCATCGAAAATATCAAGGTTTACAAAGTATAACTATTCATCCGTTTGAGCCCTATCAGATTCTGAATGAATGGTGTGCAGCAACAATGCCAAGATCTTAGTGGGAGATGTGTGAGCCTTATGCTCGCTTTGCGCGAAGGCTCGGAGGGCTTGGAAGGTACTAGGGCTTTGGAACGAGCTGACGAGATTGAAGCGTCAGTAATATCGTGATTTATTTCTGTCTGTGTTTATTCCAATTACTGTTGCAGTGTCATCCGTCGCATTGACCGGAAGGTTAACGAGTGGGCCAGCCTCAGCCGACTTAGGAGCTTTTTATCCCAGCGCGAAATCAAAGACGGCATTGATAGTCTGCATAGGGACATCGATGCCTCAATGATGCGATTTCAAGTAAGGCTCATACCGCACCCACAGCACCAAGCTCTAACTTCCCTAGATTCACATTGGCATGGGGTTAACGAGGAATCAGATAGAATCACGGGCGGTTCGGGAGCGCGATAAAGCTGAAATTCGGGATCTTTTGCAGAAGATCGTGTTGAATAATGACGATATTCGGGCTTTGCTTAGTATGCAGTCACCTCAACCTGTGGAGGAGATTATGGAAAGCTTGCAAACGGTATGATGCCGCTATCCTGACAGAAATTTCTGGTCATGCTCAAGTTTCATTTTAGGAGCTCATGGATCCAGATTTGCAACCTGTTCAGGAGGAGGATTTTCGAGATAGTTTATGGATGCTACATCAAAAGACATCTAAACTACCGCCTCTCACAGATTGTGACTCTCTTGACTTCCCCGCTGTTTCAATGCCGCTTACAAGTCATGACTGAACAGTGACCGGGCAAATCACGACAAGCAGTAGCCGCACCGTCGCCAAAGGCACCTTCCATGACATCTATGCTGGTGAGCCATCATTCATTGTTTTGGCTTCCACTTCACTTAACATGGTTTAGGCACGTGGTTGAACAACGAGCGAGTACGTTGCAAACGTTGATGATTGAGATGCAACGTAAATAACGGAGATTGAACAGGTCGCCCTCCGTCTCCCTCGGACACTGGCCAACGATGCAGATGTGCAGAAGGTAACTCACCTCTATTTGTTCGAGAACTCTGCTGACCCTTAATTGCCGATAGCGATTCCAACGAGAGGTCTCGATCTGGCGGAATCTCACACATCCAAATGTGCTTCCGCTGTATGGTATCGTCTACCTTGAGGATGAATTATATTCCGTTTGTGTTATCCTGATTCTGGGCTGGAGCATGCTTATGCTGTAACTCAGGTTAGCCCATGGATGGACTATGGGACATCCATTGCCTATGTTCAACGATATACTGACGCCGATCGGCTGCGAATACTGACTGAAGTCGCTTCGGGTGTGTCTTGCGGATCCAGCAGGCCTTATTTTGGGATGCTAACATTCGGGTTCCCAAGGTCTTGAATATCTTCATGATTATGGAATTGTTCACGGCGACCTCCGCGCTGTAAGGCATCTCTCTATAACGTATCAAGTCCTCATAGCCTTTTAGGCGAATGTGTTAATTTCAGGGGACAAAGTTGCACGTCTGGCTGATTTTGGTCTCTCGAAGTTTCTGGAAGATGTACGTTGCGGAGAATTTATCACTTGTACTCGAATTGACCTCTTTAAGTGTGGTCAAGGCATGACATCTTCGCCGAATATCAATCCGCGATGGTTCGCTCCTGAGCTCCTTTTGAAGAACGGACCACTATCCACACACTCTGATGTTTGGGGGTTCGGGATGTTTTGTCTAGAACTGCTCAGTGGCGAGCAACCCTATGCAAACATCGCAAGGGATGTGGCGGTACTACGTGAGATCGATCGTGGCAGGCTCCCTGAACGCCCCGGCCGAACCGTCACCGCGCAAGGACTATCAGACGAGATGTGGACCTTGATCAAGAAGTGTTGGCATAAGAATCCCGAATCCAGACCCTCCATGACTGATGTAAAGGTGAAGCTCCTTCAGCTTAGGGGAATGGCACCCCCAGGTATGGTTTATTACAGTGAAATGGCCTCTGCTAACGCAGTTTCAATTAGATGTCTACCCACTACCGAAGAAGCGTTCCATGTTCTCCCTTCGCCGACCATCTTCGTCGGCGAATGGTGCGAGGCCATCGTCCTCTGGCAGCGGTGCAAGTAAGCCATCTCGTACTCTGTCGGTCTTGTCGAGGGGCAGTGGCGATGAATCACTCCACAATTTTGGCTCCATAAAGTCAGATCTGCAGCCAACTAGAGACAACCTATCTATCATCATCGAGAACGAGGGTCTCAGCATGAGCAATGGGAGTCATCCGGATGCAAGTCCACCTAGATTGGACCTCACTCACTTGTCTGCTGTAACATCAGTGCGCACAGGAAGTTACACCCCCCAGCGATCTGCTTCCACAGATTATCCCTCTCCCATGCGAAGCATCATGTCCAACGACTCAGGCGTGTTCATGTCTGCTTCTCAACGAGAGGCAGTGACAACCGCTAAATCCATTGTGAATGTGAGCGCTTCTGGCTCAGTTTCCTCGGGTACCTTGGAAGGTCTGGTCGACAGATTAATCATCAACTTCAGTAAGCCATTTTTTTTGTGACGAGAAATCCTGACTTAACTCCCCTTAGATTTGAAGAAGGACCTAGAGTACCGCGATATACTTCTAACTGGCTGTGCAGACTTTACAACTGCTGAGGACCTTTTCATCGTGCTAGCTCGTCGTTTCCAGGAGGCTGAAAACGACACTGCCAATCATCTTGAAGACCGTATCGCCCAGCAATACAAGTATCTAGCTTCAATATATGTTTTATTTACATTTTGCTGACCCAAGACCGTCTAGTATATTGATGGTCTTGACCTACTGGATCTCAAGCCGGCGTCTTCATGTCGATCATGCACTACTATGGCAAATGAGGGACTTCTGTGAAGCAGCAATCCAGAAGAAAACTTCGACCCTGATGCTCGATAAGATCGATGACCTCATGCACCTGATCGACGAACGAGTATGTACTTTGCCCCGAACGACCCGTCTTTACAGCTGAACTCAACCGATAGCCGGCGAAGGACATACTTAACTCGCCCAATAGCTTGTCACCCGGACGGCGGATTCCCGATGCGGGCGATATTGCTCCGAGAGACCTCGCAATTGCTTTGACTCTGCTCGAAGGCGATAGATATAAGAATATTGTCCCCTCGGATTTCATATCGCACCTCAAGAGGATTCCAGGACCCAATAACGTTGAAGCCGCTTATCTGACAAACAACAAGATCGTTCTTTGGGTGAAACAGTCGATCCTGCACTACGACGAGGTCGAATACAGAGGAGATGTATTGAAATTCTTCATCAATACAGCGCACGTTAGTCAAAAATGTTTTGTAACATTTCACACAATCCATTGATGATGTGGCCCCCAACAGGAGTGCCGCCGACGCCGTAATTTTGCGTCGCTCACTGCCATTGCGATCGCTCTGCACTCGGCGCCCATCGAGCGGCTCAAGCGTACGATAGCAGAACTGCCTCAATCTTTGAAGCGGATGTATGACGAGCTAGAAGACATCTACGACCCCTTTTCGAACCACCGTTCTTACCGAGATGCGCTGGCTAACCGAAGTGTGGCTGATCCTGAATACAAGGGTTGTACTATTCCATGGCTTGGTAAGCAACTATCTCTCTCCTACTGCTGGGCTAAATATTCCGCCTTGTCTCCGCAGCTGTGCATCTGCGCGAGTTTCACCAGGTTCTGCAGCGCAATCCCACGGTCGTGGAAGTGAAGGGACAGCCTCTGATCAACTTCCAACGGTACATCCGGTTTACCGATCGGGTCCGCGAGGAGCTGTACTTTACACCGCCGGATATGGAGCAGTACCGCCAGCAGGGACAGCTCGCATATCTGGAGGACCAGCTCCGGGGTGTGCAGCTGACCACGACAGCTGACGACGAGCAGATGGAGCGCAGCATTGCGCTCGAGGCGCGCGAGACGCGGGATTACAAGGGGCGCAAGCGCGAGCTGCGGAGTCTCGGCTTTGATACATCGAGGTATTAGCCAAGCCAGGTGTTACTCGTTGGTCGATTTCCTCTTTGACGAATTTCTCCCCTTATTCGGTGTCTTTTGCCACTCGTCCCGCATTCTATACCCACCCAACCCCTCCACCAATTTATCGTGTAGAAGAAACTATACCACTATTACATGTAGAGAATGTATGCCTTATTCCCTTTCCAGTAGAGTACAAAAATCCATTTTATTTTCCCCCGTTGCGAACAAATGAAGTGTATATAAAGGACCGGGTACAGAAGGCAATTATACCATACAAAGGAGAAGGACGACATGATAGACAGCAGGAAATATATATTACGCGAGTGGACGCAACCAAAAATAAATAATGCAAAAAAGGATGGAATCCTGTGGGCAAAGGCGGGAAAGGGAAACAATTGAATGGTAAAAGCGAAATATGCAACAATCGAAATGCTAGAAACGAAGGAAAGAAAAACCTCTCTCTCTACTCGCTAAAACTCCAGACCTTAATATCCCAGTCGTCGCTGCCCGAAACGATCTTGTCCTCGCCAAGAGCCAAGCAACTCACAGCAGCCTGATGTCCAACGAGCGTCGCCGTACAGCGACCCTCCTCTCTTGACCACACCTTGATCGTGCGATCGTGGCTGCCGCTCACCAGGCGCAGCTTGTCGCTCGCAACCGCCCACACACCCTCGATATGGCCGAAAAAGGTGCGCACCGTTTTGCCCGTCTCGATGTCCCATAGCTTGATCGTGTTGTCCAGGCTGCCCGAGATCAGAATGGGCTTCTTGCGCGGCACTGCATCGCCCGCGGCCAGCGTATCTGGCTGTGGCGTCGCAGCCCTGCTTGGCCCCGCAGCAGCCTCGGCATCCGACTTCCCGCACGCCTCGTCGGCGATAGCAGCCGCGGCCGCGGAAGGGGCCACCTCGTCGTCCTCGCATTCGCCGGCGAGCAGCAGCTTCATGCTCTGCACCTGCCCGATGTGGCCCGTGAACTGGCGGACACACGTCCGTAGTGTCAGGTCCCACAGCTTGATCGTGCCGTCGTCCGAGGCGGAGAAGAGCATCTTGCCTGGGTCGATCTGTGGCGCAGCGCACCCAGGCGACACAGACCCGGGCACGTCGAGCAGCGATGTATCACCTGGCGGAGACGTCCGCGCGCTGGGGTCCGAGTCCCACAGCTGGACAGCGTTGACCCAGTCCGAGTGGCCGCGCAAGGTGAACGCGCCACCGGTGCGCAGGTTCCAGACTTTGATGGTAGAGTCAACGCTCCCGCTCGCAAGCACATTCGAGTCAAAGTTGAGGCAGACGACGCCTTCAGTATGCCCCGTGAGCGTGCGGATGCAAACGCCACGGCGCCAGTCCCAGACCTTGATGGTGTTGTCCATGCTGCCGGTTATAAGTTTGACATCGTCAAACTGCAGTGCACGCACGGCACGCGTGTGGCCCTTGAGGACGTGGAGCTCTGCGCCGGTCTCGAGATTCCAAACACGGACGGTGCGGTCATAGGAGCCAGTGATGAGGACGGGGAAAGCGGGATGGGAGAGGGTTTCGCTAAACTGGAGGCACATGACGCCATCGGTGTGACCTTTGAAGGTCCGGACAGTACAGCGCCCTCGTCTCCAGTTCCGTTCGATGGTCATGCGTTCCGAATAGACGTCCTTCCACGGTCGTGTGACTGAAAGAGAGGAGCGCTGGGAGGGGTTGGGAGCAAGAAGGGCAATTGACGGTGATTCGATATCAGGAGGACGCAGAAGGGCAGTGTTATTGTTATTGTTGTTATTGTTGGATGTACATTGTTCCGAACGCTGACGTTTGATGGAAGGAACAATGCACTCGGCCGGCTCGTCGAGGGATCTCTTTAGGGATGGAACAGGGAAGGGTAGCTGAAGAGAAGGAGAACGAAATTGTGAGATACATTGAGGCTGGTAGTTGCGTTTCTTCTCGAGGACAGGAAGACCCCAACCGCACTTGTGACATTTCTGACCAATATGCTGTTCACAGATACCGCGCCAGAGGACATCGTCGTCGGCCAAGAGCCTCCAGCGCTTTGTGACCTGAGCAGCGCGGCAGAGGGAGGTCGCGTCGAGATATTTGAGGATCTTGAGGGAAACTTCGCGAGGGAGAACGGCGAACGGGTCGATGCGAATAAGGTGTGCGAGCTGATCTGTGAGAAGGGACAGCTGTGAGAAGCAGCACATTGTCAGGAGCCCTTGTAGGATGAGGGCACGGCGGGGATGAGAAGAGGATGAAAAGTTGGACCAGACGGCGTTAACTGCCTCGCGCTCCTCGAGGGGAAGAGCATCTAGAGACTGGGAAAGATGAACGATAAATATAGAGAATATTGAAAGAGGAAGGCGAACCTGCTGTAGCTTGAGATTGGTACCCTCATCTGCCATGCGTTGATGGCGAACACACAGTTTCCGTGGGGGAGGGGACTGAGGTGGTGGTAGTGGTGGTAGTGGTGGTGGTGGTAGTGGTGGTAGTGGGTGAACGATCATTGGCTGATGGGTGGCCAAGCGAGCAGGGGGAATTGGGTCGCATACATACGACGACGACGGCGACGACAAAGACGGCAGTGGCAGCGACGACGACGACGACGACATGGTGGTCGATTATCAAGATTATTTTTAATTTTTAATTTTGGTTATATATACGCGGAATTTGCGCCACATGTCGCCATCCTCTCGTTCATCCATTCATCCCGTCGTCGTTCCCCGCAATCACCGGAGTCAGGGCTTCCACCCTCCCATCCTTACACAGCACACATTTGTTATTTCCATGACATGTATACAGCTACGCGCTCGCCGCGCCGCGTTCAATTCAAGATATATAATCGGATCACAATCGAAAAAAAAAAAAAAACCACACGGAACAAATCTTCCCTGCCGCTGGCTCACTCATCAACTCGAATCCCGGCCGTCATTTTCAGTCCAGCGTAATCTTCAGCTGCTCAAGTGGTATCGGCACAAATTTATCCAGCACAATCGACCGCGAGGCCAGCTCCGGTTCACAATGCGGCGGAACAAGCTGTCGGATCAGATCCGGACGAACTGAGAGCTCTACAATTCAATCAATCAGCTAAATTGTCCTTCTAAACAACACAACCCTTACCTTCACGCGAAAAATCAAATAGTGTCGGAAACTCTTTGCCATTCGGCATACGAGCCCCTTCCACACGCAACTCGTCAAAGAATGGGTGAATCATTGCCTCCATCGCACTAAGCCGCGCTTCCGGCGTATACTCTAGCAGCTTAGCCACAAGGTCAATGGCTTCTGGCGATGTGCGAGGTCGGAATACCTGCATAATATCAGCTCTTCATGTCCCCTCCTCTATCAATGACTCAAACCTACTTTTGCAAACGGATGGGGTTTGATTTGCGGAAACTTGTGTTCCATATAGTTCGGATTCATTGTCTTGATTTGTTCTCGTGATGGCGTCCCAAGCACCTTGATAATCTCCACCAACTGATCAATCCCGCTCTCCCCAGGGAATAACGGCTGCCCAAGCATCAGCTCTGCCATAACGCATCCCGTTGACCAGATATCTGTTAAACTTTGTCACTAAAACGTCTCGTATCAAAACGAACAAACGTACCAATGTTGGTCGTATAGTTAGTTGCCCCAAAAATAAGCTCGGGGGCTCGGTAGTATCTTGAACAGATGTAGCTGACGTTCGGCTCCCCAGCAACCAAGATCTTCGCAGACCCAAAGTCGCACAGTTTTAGAACGCCTGTCGCGGGATTAAGGAGCAGGTTCTGTGGCTTGATATCTCGATGACAGATGCCGACAGAGTGAATGTAGGCAAGTGAGCGTAGCAGTTGGTACATATACAATTTGATTTGCAGCATAGGCATTGGTTGCTTGAGCTTAGCATAGTGACGACTGGCGCGATACACTGTCTCGGGAACGTATTCGAGCACAAGATTCAGATAAACCTCGTCTTTCTACAAAAATGCCCATAAGCTAACGGTTTTCTCCGAAAATGAACCAAATAACTAACCTTGTCACCATTCGAATAGAAAAAGGCCTTCAGGTCAACCACATTTGGATGAGAAACGAGCCTCATGATTTGCAGTTCACGATTCTGGAAAACGAACAATGCATAAGAAAGCCAGCACCTCAAGCCAACTCTACAAACCTTGAACCGCTTATCCTGCAGCACCTTCTTGATTGCAATGTCGTCCGAGTCCTTGGGCGCGCCAACCAGCCTCGCCTGGAACACGACACCAAAGGAACCATTCCCAATGACTTTGCAGTTGGTATAGGAGATCTCTCTAGTATCCGCCGACTTCCCGTCCGAGGCTATGACCTTGACCACCTTTTGCGGATCGTCGATAGCTAGAGAAGGCGCGTGGAAACAGACAAATGATCCAAACAGCGATCGAAAGCGATTCAGGAGAGGAGGCGTGGAGGCGGAGACAGTTACACAGAAGAGCAAGCGAGAAACGCCAGATTGAAAATGCGATAGGTGGTAACGTTAGAATATATTTGAGACAACGAGGCCTTGAGGGAGGATATACGCACGAGAGATCTTGACACCATTTATTGGGCCATGGGTTGACATAGTAAGTAGAAACAATAGGTTGAGGAGCGTAGAACGTGATACTAGAGCAGAGACGCAAAACGGAACAGACGGTCGAACGAGCGCCTCTAGAGACGATGAAAAGGGTCTTTACGAAGGGGAAAAAGGCGGGATTGCTATGAATGCGGTGAGCGGGCTATTTCGGGTGATGATAAGAGGAGTTGGAGAAGCGAAAGAGCAGATCGGAAGAAGAGGGATAAGAGCTGGGAATGGGAGGAGGAGGAGGACAGAAGATGCAGATCAAGTGACCCTCCAACTCAGACACAAATAAGTATCAACAAATGTGGTTTTTATAATATATTTCCTCCGAGTCGTTTTCCGCCCTCCTCTCCCCCCCCTTCTTGTTGCTTTCCGCCATGTTCGGTCCCTAGATATTTATTTACACGCGATCTGGGCTTGACAATGGCGAGGTCAATGATTCTAGCCTTCGCACAGCCTGCGGCCTCGCCTGGCAGTCGCCGTAAAAACCATCACCGCAAAATGACACATCACCACACTTGCCCTGAACAAGGAACGACAAAAATATATATATATATATTCAAATGAACACCCAAACTCTGGTGGCATCGCCCAAGTCTATTTAGAAGACCAACGACACAAGTACAATGGATCTATCCACTGTCTCCGTCTACCTCGAGATTTTTAATGCCAGATGAACTGTTGCTGTCGCCCCTTTGAGGCACCAACTTGCCAAGAACCTCAAACGACAACTTCTGCCTGACTAATAGCCGTCCCGAGTCTCGAACTTGCCGCAAAATAAAATCTTCCCTAGATCTTTCTCAATCTAAATTGTACAAAATTGGAAACCTTCTAAAATAGACATTTGCTTGCAAGCTGGTCGGGGCACGCTGCTCGGCTTCAGCAGAGTCGCAAGACTTTACGCTAGTTGGCATGGTAGTAGTACAAGATCTCGCAATCTGGTCGTTCAACCCAATGATAGGGAGAGCGCGGTCGGGATCTGTCGGAGAAGGGCAGCATCTACGAGGCGACAGTGCTACTTAAAAAAGCACTGGGCACTGGCAGATCCCAACACACGGCCCAGATTCGTGCGGCGGATTAGCCAGGCCAAATCACCGATCGTTGTCGTCAACAGACGTAAGAGAGAAGGTCGCTGGCGGTCGGCGCTGTCGGTTATGACGAGCGCCTCATGTTTTCCATGATACGCAGCATGGCTGAGAACCTCGGTACTGATCTGCCATTCGATAGGTCGTAGCCGCCAGTCGAATGCACCCCAATTGAATTGCTTCACACTAGGGGCCCCGCGAAAAAAGGACTGCAGTGGGCATGGTGGCGCAGATGTGCCCAGGCGAGGTGCGCTACAAGGTGGGATTTCGGCTGCGTTCTACTACACTTTTTTTGCGACTGAAATTTCGTCGAATGGCCCGGGTCCCAAGCTAGCTTCGACTCGCTCGGACTCTGCCTTGCTCCTCGACGATTTCTCTGTCGCTTCAGAATCTACCTTCAATCTAAAGCTTTTTGCATCACCTTCCCTCGAATCTCTTCCTTCTCGTTTCCTGTACTTTCTCTTACCTTTTTGGATGGATAGATCAATATCCTTTACGAGAATGATGCATGCGATGATAATTCCCGAATCGCCCTTGGCTATAAATCTCACCCACCCTGACTGAGGCCGTCATTCCATCTTCCCTTACGATCTCTGTCCGTCATGCCCACCCACCGCACCACTCTTTCGACGGCCACGACGCTGGAAAATCACTCTGACTACATGTGTTCTCTTCCGCCACCGAGCAGCAGTTCACATACCGCTAGAGATTATCATACCCAGTACCTTGGGGATGTCGAAAAACTGCCCCAGGTTTCGGGCGACCTGTCGAGCACCAAGCGCACATACCCTGGAAACGGCACCGCAGACCACCCCTATATTGTCGACTGGGATCTCGATGACCCAGAAAATCCATACAATTGGTCATCGACTCGGAAATGGATTATTACTGCGCAGGTAAGCTAATGACCCCCCTATCCTTGTATAGTCGCGATCTTGATTCGCGTTGGCGTTTGGAGTTAGCGTTCTGCACGTGGACTGTCTCGTTCAGTAGCAGCGCCTACACTGGGGGCATCGAGTATACTATGCGGGACCTCAATTTATCATACGATGTCGCTATATTGGGGATCTCACTGTACGTTCTGGGGTTTGCACTGGGGTATGTCGCCAGCGAGACAAACTAAACGGAAGACGCTTATTAGTTCCATTACCTCCCCTTGAAACAGCCCGCTTGTGTTTGCTCCCATGGGCGAGGTGCACCTGATCCACACGATTCTTCATTCAGTTTTCTAACCTTCTTTTATTTATTTCATCTCACAGATGTTCGGGCGGGTGAGTGGATTGCCCACTTTCTCCACAATTCATTCTACTAAGCACCGATCATGTCAGAGAATAATCTTTCTCCTAACCCTCTCGTTGTATACAGTCTTCCAACTCGAAGGCGCTCTATGTCACAACCTTCCCACTCTCCTCTCATGTCGCCTTCTAACAGGCATTTTCGGCTCTTCCCGTGCGTATCTCTTTCTAAGATCCGCATGGTCACCCCTCTAAGCAATTACGCTATACTACAGCACTTACAAACGCAGGAGGTGCTGTAAGTGATATATGGAGCTTCCGCGAACGTGGTCTGTCTTCAGCGATATACGCCACCGTACCATTCCTCGGACCAGGTAGGATACCCTTCTGATTGCTCCAAGCTTCATTGCTTATCATAACTAGTGATCGGGCCTATAGTTGGGGGTTTCGTCGCACAAACCCCGCAGCTGGGATGGCGCTTTAATTTCTGGCTCATGCTGATTTTCTCATTCGCCACCCTTGTCGCTGGATACTACCTTACTCCAGAAACGGTATGTGCATGGACAGCCCTAGTCCTGGCACACCGCATGACTGACACGGCTTTGGAAGTATGCCCCCGTTCTTCTCCGCCATCGTGCACACAAACTCCAGGCCGCTTCCAATAATATCATCTACTACGTCTCCTTGCACGATGTGGGGCAGTCTAAATCGTTTTCTGAAGTGATGCGAACCAATCTCAGCCGGCCGTTCGGTACGTCCATAAAAATAACTGGTCCCTCTTTTCAAGGATTCATTCTTGAGGCATCCTTGATCCAGTCTTCATTATCACTGAACCAATTGTGCTGTTGCTCGCCATTTATATCTCCATCGTGTACGGGACGCTCTATGCTCTGTTTTCAGGATTTCCAATCATCTTCCAGCATCATCGGCACTTCACGCCAGGAGAGGGTGGCCTCGCTTTCCTCGGTGTTGGTCTGGGAATCATTCTTGGTACGGCGTCACAGACGATCCAAAATAGAATTTACTGGAGAAGCATGGACACAAGCGAGTTTGGACGGGCTCCCCCTGAAGCGTAAGCTCCCCGCATCCTGTTCTATTTTATGTGCAGATCCAATCGCCAACCTGACCCTTGCTCGCAGACGGTTGCACATGGCGATCTTCGGCTCTGTCCTTGTCCCAGTGGGATTGTGGTGGTTCGCATGGTGCACCTACTCATCCTCTTCCCTCACTCATAATGTGCTAAAGAGGAACTAGGACGTCAACCCCAAGCATCCATTGGATAGTTCCGATTCTGGCAGGCATCCCATTTGGCATCGGCGTTGCCCAGATCCTGCAGAGTCTCACGACGTATCTCATGGACACGTATGGGATCTATTTCGCCAGCGCTATCGCCGCGACAATTGTACTGCGATCTTGCTGTGGTGCCGTGTTCCCGTTGTTCAGCCCGGCCATGTTCGCAGCGCTGGGTGACGAGTGGGCAATGAGCATGTTTGCAGGCCTGTCGACTGTGTGCATGCCGATCCCCCTGCTCTTTTGGGTGTGTCTGTGTTTCTCCTTCCGGTGTGTGTACCGCCTCGCATGACTGAGGACATCCTTCCCTTTCTAGAAGTACGGCTGGTGGATTCGAAGCAAGTCGCGGGTTGCATACAAAGAATCCGACAGTTTTTCGGGGTCCATAAGGTTTTCTTCCCAAATGGAGACTGTCATAGGCGAGGCAGATCCTGACCCACTAGCACCTCAGCCAAATGAGAGTCACAAGGAGTGTGCAAACCGTCAGCCATTGAATTGAGAGGATGGTCGGTAGACTATATATAATGACCTCTTGCCAGTGATGATATCCATACCATACACGTTTCGGTTTTGAATTTAATCTGTAACCAATACTAGATAGACGCAATATTGTAACAGTACATCCATTCGCGGTATATACACATGGTATCTTGCAAGGAACATACCTGGGGGATCACAGAAGTATAAAAAAAATCAAGCCTTACGCCTACTGCCTCCTTCGCTTGTTGCCTCCGTTGCCTCTATTATTTCTAGAATTTCCCTGATGCGTCCCGTGGCCCTGGGACGATGACGAGAACCGTTGTACAGGTCCGCCATAGGCGCTTGGAGGGGGAACTTGAATACACATGTAATCATAAGCCGCAATGGCACATTTGCCTTCAGTATCCCAACCGGTTGTCGCCTGCTTCTCGATCTCGGCGATAATTGCGCCCATTCTATCTCGACGATCTTTTGGGGCGGGAAACCTGCCATGGGAAGACAGGACGTTGAGAGCAGCTGATATCGGGAGGCAAGCTGCACTCACCTCCCGCCGATGTGGTTGAGGACAAGCCTCTCAGCACCCACCTTTTTGGCAAACTGGCCTGCTTGCTCTGGCACTGAATGTCCCCTTCGCAAAGCAGTCTCTAGGACGAGTTCTTTACTTCTCTTGGAAAGATATCCAGTGGAATCAGCACCCGGTGGTATATGTGCATCGGTTGATTCATGAACAAGGAGTGAAGGTGAAGGGTTTAAACAGAGTGGTATAATGGGAGTTGCATCAAAAGTGTCACCCAAAATGACAAGCTTACGCTTACAGGGACCAACTTCCGTGAAAACGTAGCCAATGCATGGGTCTAGAGGAACGGTGGTCAAACCAAGTCGCAAGGGTTGACGAATTTAAAATATTGACCTCGATGGTAGATTGGGCCAGCATCAACCATGATACCACCAGACTCTAGAAATCCATGCCAAAGGCCGTCCTGCCCTGCTCTGATATTCGTCCCGACACACTCGTTGCAATGCAAGACGTCTGGCTCGACAATATTAAAAGAGGCCTTGTAAGTTGACAGGTCCGAGGCGTAGGCGCATCCAGTCTCCGCATCAGTGGCAGTAAGCAGTTCGTGTACTACGTAGCAATCAGCGGCAGTCGTAAAGGTCATCTTCAGGTTCTGGCGGATGAAAGCGCGGATGCCTGCTGGTCCAAAGACTTCAATTCTCGGCTGTGTAGTATGGTCAACAACAAACAATTTGAAAGATATACACACCCGCATACATTTCTACCCATCGAAGACGACGGTGGTATACTGCCTGGTTTTGTAGGATATAGAACATTACGGAGAAATGTTACGATACCCATGATATGATCAGCTACCGCAGAAGGTCGATTAATTACCCTGGTTGGCTAAGGAAAGAAACGTACCATGCATATGAGTAATGAAGATTTTGTTAACGTGATTGGGGCGCCGAAGGGCTGGTTGGAAAGCAAATTGTCGTAATGTTCCTTCTGCACAATCGACCACTAGATGAAGAAGAATGGTCAGACGTCTGAAGTTGGCGATACGATATCCAGGACGTATTACTCCATGGCGACCCATCAGTGGCAATTTCACAAATGAGCGACGAGCAATTCCTAGTCTCCGAGGGTCCACCACCGCTGGATGTGCCAAGAAAGGTGATTGCGATGCTCATGGTTTTTTTAACTTAAAAGGAGGGATAAGTCTATTTTTGTGACCACTATAACGAACACGTGACATTCACGGTTGGGCTGACGATGTGAATTTGCAATTTCAATCCGCTCGGTTCTCTCATTCTCTGGTTTCTCTCTACCTCCCCCCACTCTCTTTTGAAATTACACAGGCGCATCCTGCGCAATGTCCCTCATTTCTTTCTCTCAAAAAGAAAGGCAGCTCCAAGAGGAACAGGAAAACGAGCTGGAGATGCCAGCTGCCTCTTCCATTTCGACCCCTGTGCCCAACGTCTTCGTGGTTCCTCCAGAGGAGGATCATGCTCCCACATGGTGCTACTTCGACGCAGCAGGTCCACCAACACCCTCAGTAATAGTCCAAGAACATTTCTTTGATTCCACAGACGCATTTCATGATGGGTCCTACACTCCAACATTTCACCATGCGGCCCAGCTGAATGGTGAGGTCATGTCCCGGAATGGGGTTGGATCTCGGTCTGTAATCGACGTTTTAATGAACGGCGACTATGCAGACCATTACGACACGGAGGAGGATTCCGATAGGGACACGGAAATGGACTACTACCCCCACAACCCTCCGCAGGTCGTTCGTGATGTCGCAGAAGACTCGGACGTAATCGAAGTCGTCAAAGTGAGGCGAAAACGATATGACCGTCCTTGTCCACCAGAAGATGTACCTGCTCCCCCCTCCAACTTGAAACGTTCAGCTACCTTCAAATCTAGAGCCTCCAAGGCGTTTCGTTCCTTAAAGGGAACCCTTCGTTCCTCAAAACCACGTGTACAAGATGCTTTCACTCCCCCTGTTCCATCCGTTCAGATGGCTCAACCTGAAACACATTCGCGGCCTCGAACACCAACTCTCTCACGTCGTCCTACCATGCTCTCCCAGCTTTTCAACAAACCGACGTCTGTGAAATCACGCACATCGGTGTCCTCTTTTCGAGAATCCCCTTGTGATTCCGAATTTTCCACCCGTGCCTCCTCTGTCTCTGATAGCCACCTTGGATCCATTTCGTCCACTTCTCAGGCACCCTCTCGACGATCTTCAATGTACAGAGAACCAGAAGATCTGTATGTTCGTGCCCCTTCGCCCTCGATTTCCATCTCGTCGTCGAATCCTCCTCATCGCCGCTTTTCCAGGCTGAACCTTCAACGAATTTTCTCCTTCTCCTCATCTTCTGTCCCAACTGCTGCAACTGAAAGTATTTACTCTGGTCGTACTACGCCCACACTGGCATCCTCCAGCCCACCTTCATCGTCTTTAGAGTCTGATCCACAGACACCGAAGAGTATCAGGCACGATGACGCTACAACTCCGACAAGGCGAGACATGAAGGCCAGACGGTCGTCAGACTCATTTGAGATGGGTCCAGCTATATCCAGAGGATTCGATTCAGGGTACGAAGTCTTAGGCTTGGATAGCCCATTATCCTTGAGCTTAGGCCTTGGCTTGGGGATAAGTGAAAGCGATATTACTTCTCAGGGCGGTTCCAAGTCACTACCAACAAAAGGGGAACTTCCAGATGGTGATATCAGCTTTGAGATGCGCTTGGATTCTTTGCATTTCGAATCAATATCCTTCGACGCCGATCGTTTCAATTGAAGACGCGGCGTCCGTTTCCTGCACCCTGTCTATCCCCCTCACACCACCGGATTGCGTTCTCGGAATTTTCTAAATCTGTTGCTCCATCTTAAGTATAATTCGCATTATCATGTCATGACCCGCATTGCTTGTTTTCTTGATGAATCCCTTCTCATTTCCGCTGGCTCATCTTGTGTATATGACTACCCTTCCCATTACGATGTTATTTATTAACCGTACCGTTATCAGAGGCTGAGGTCGCTGCGCTGCCGGTTCAATACGGAAATCTGCCTTCATGTTCATTTCTCCTAGCACAACATATATACCATCTAATAATTGGCCCTCCACATTAAATCTTGGCGGGAGCGGCCTAGTCCTGGTGCTGTATTCCGTGACAGGCCCCAGGTTCTTCACTCATTTGTTCTGACTCTTGGGTGAGAGAGGCGTCCTGAGTCGCGTTCCCGCTACTTTGGGTGTTGCTGAATCGATGGTTCAATCCATACAGCCTGAGAGTAAGTCGATCAACGACAAGACCCCCTCGCAAGGGAAACCAACAATCTACCTTCACCGAAACACTCTCCTCACCATCCTTCCCAGTCTTCCGCACAGCGCTCCGGCCATCGACACTGGGGCTGTTCACGAACCGGGCCAAGCTCGCAAGCTTGTCCCCGTCAATTTCATACTTAGTCGAGAGTTTTTGTAAGTGTTCCTCCGTTTTGGCCATTTTCCTCTCATCCAGCAGCTCGCTGAGCGTCAAGGCGTGTAACCTGTTCCTTGTGCGCTGCGGGGAGGATGCCTCGAACTCGGACTGCGCGCGCGACTTGAATAAGCGAGTCGTAGCGCTTGCTTCCTAGTTTGAGTGGCTCAGAATCAGGTTTCGGGATTTACTGATGGAATTCAAGCTTACAGGTTGCACACTCTGCATATGATGGTCCACACGAACTGGACCCAGTCGATTCAGATTGGCAATAAAATCAGGGTCTCCCGAGTCCTCTTCGATTGCTAACCGTGGTGGTTAGAAACCAGAATATTCCTAACTTGAGTTGGCATTACCTCCACTTTTTCGTTCGCTTGCTTCTGGATTCGTCGCCTGCGCATCTGGTGTTCGTACACCTGCCCATTTTATTTCTGTCCGTTTGGGAAGCCGACGCGCCGCCTTCGAGGCTGAACTTCCCATGATGGTACAAGAGCAAGATTGAAGCAAATAATTATTTCCAGACAACAAATGGAGGCACTACACATACTACGTCATTCACTAAACTCGTACAGTAGTAGCGAACTCGTCAGAAAGCAGCGAAACCAAGTCTATCGAATTTTACGACTGTCTTTTACAGTCATACTTTTTGTTGGTACAGTGTATAGGTGATAAGGAAAACAATTCAAGTAAGAACGAGAAACAAAGGACCAAAGTGTAATTCCAGCACCAACACATAAGCAGGGCCCCATTTTGTGTAGAGGTATAAAGAGTGTGGCGAGGTACACCGACGCAGGGGGGGAGGGGGTATCGAGGAAAGCAAAGAATCCAGAACATTGTAAACCAAGCGTACGGGGTACAAAGTAGATTGAAAGCCAAAAGAGCGAGAGGGCGTGCCGGGGGACGATGTTGATGATAGATTTATTAAGGAAAGGCATCATGTGTTTGTCGTGATACTGGCATTTAGGCATGGAAGGATCCCATATTGGAAGGGGGATTCTGTTGATATGTTTGATACATGTAGGCTTGGTGATATACGTGTGGTGGCACAGATTGCGGAGCCATGCCCCCATAGGAGGGCTGAGGCTGGTTCATCCCCATGATTCCGCCCCCTTGTGGCATGTTGGGCGATTGATTACCATAGTTATTATTGACAGGGGATACCATAGGTCCTGTACTGCGGCGCATGTTGATTTGTCGCGGACTGCTGACTTCGGAAGTGCGCATGGCGAATGGATTGAATGGATCAGATGCTGGGGCATAGCCAGTTGCGGGGTTAACGGGTGGGCGTCTCACGGCGGTAGGGACATTATACCCAGGCTCAACATGAAGTTGAGGGGGACCAGCCTGGGGGTTTTGGCCGCCCATCTGCAGAGCTGCCATCATGGACGCAAGACCTTGATCATTTGAGGGGTACCCAGAAGGCAATCCGGGTACGCCGAAGTTCTGCGAAGTCTTGGCCTGCTTGCCATTTTGGGGCATGTTGGCAGCATAGGTCGGCTGGAAATTAGGTACCGGTAAGCCAACCTCCTCAATGAGTCTACGGTAGGCCTGAGTAGCAATGACCTTCAGCTCTATCAAGACACGTTTTGTTGCTTCCATGTAGTTAATCTTTTCTTCTGGATCGATAAAGGGGCTCGTGAGAATCTTGTGAACCACTGCGACGCCATTAACTTGATCTCCAAGCACGTCAGTCAATACATGATCGCCGGGCGACGAGAAAAGAGCTTCGACGATTTGGCGTGAGGCATCTGGTTCAATCTTTTGATTGACTATCCGTAAGACAGTCAGCGAAGCGAGTTTGTGGGTGCAAAGGTGGGATAAATGAGGTGTGAATCGCGGTGCTAATAAATTATAGCGAGACGGGAAACCAGAGGTATCAAGGAGCCAAGTGAGCAAAAGGGCGCCATTTGGATTAGTGGCCAGGGGTATGGAATTGAGGATAACAGCAGTCGCAATACGGCGCTGCTGACTCAAAGTGATGTGGGGGCTTTCGAGGCAGGCCCTCATACTACGTGCACCGAAGCGGCCTTGGGCAACTTCCCACATCCGGTCGACGATGGCGTCAAAAATGAAATCATTGGCAGGGGCGCCAAAACGCAAACAGCATCTAAAATAGCGGAAGTCAGGGAAGTAGGATAATTAGGTCTTGGTTTGGTACTCACTGGACAACATAGTTTCCAAATTGATCCAGCAAGAGGGGTGGGGCATATGCTCTGAGATTTTGGGCGATGAGTGCCACTTCTTCTGGGCTAGTGACACACTCGATGATTTTCTGGGCAGCCCAAGTGCCATTTTTATGGATACCAATCATAGCAAGATGGGGAGAGATGCGTTCAAGCATCGCAAATCTAGGAGCGGGGGAGCATCGCTCGAACAATTTTTGCACAACCTGGCAGGGTGTCAGGACCACACAAGCCAACGAATAACTCAAGGACACGTACAGTGTTGCCTAGCCAATCTGAAGCGAGATCTACAATTTCACCATCCAAGAAGTCGGCCGCAACTTGATCAATTTCGTCAACGGTCATGGTTCCGGAATCCAATCGCTTGCGCAATTCACGGAGCTTGGAGGCATCCCAGCGCCTGTTGTGTTGCCTCTCAGAGACAAGCGGAATCGTCGTATAATACATAGTGGGAGGGCGGAATTCTGTGGCAATTACAATTAACCGCGGGGCTACAAGAGTATGAGGGATTGAGACTTGCCTCCAAGCGCTTGAATATCGGCCTCCGTATCATTGCTACCTGCTGTTAATTCTCTCATGATCATTTGCTGCTCAGTGACAGAAGGGATCCATCCTGGGGGCTTGCTCAAACCATCGGACATGTAAGTGCTGGCATGTAAGCCCGAGCCAATCATGCTAAGGAGCAGGTTCGATCGGTAGTTCTCCACGGCTCCTCCCAAGACCTGCTGGTCAGCAGGAATGGTGGAAGCGCCCTTAACAGCTCGTAAAGCGTGTATCGTGGCGCCAACGCTGAGGTCACCGACACCTTGAACGATAATGTTTGCACTATCTTCTTGGTTACCTCCATCTGGACCATTTTTGACAGGCACCTTAGCGAAACCAATGCGAATAGCACCAACGTCACTTCCCAAGACATCACGGCCATTAAGGGCCTTGCGAGCTCGAACGGCATCATCAAGACGCTCGAAATTGACTAAAGACATAAGTTAGGCCCTGGAAACAATGTCGCGGAAGGACCTACTGAATCCACAGTTCTTGTGTGTCAATACTCTGGCCGACTCAATGGGCCCATAAGGACTAAAAACGCTCAAAATAGTGGCCGGGGTAGTAGTAGAAGGAATGGAACCAATCCACAGAGCCCGCGTGGGAGTAGATTGTAGTTGAGCGTCTATACCACCAAGCCCCAGGTTTGCTCCCGACGTCTTGCCTGATGCTGCGCCAGGGGATGTAGAACCAGGACTGGCTGGATTGCCTTTGGCAGGGGCAACTGGAGCGCTGTCCGCCTTGCCAAAACCGATACGCACTGTCTGCCCATTCGGCATCCCGATATTTCCCCCAAGTCTGTTGAGCACGTCTTCTTTGGCACGGATCGCATCCGCTTGGTCAACAAAATTGACGAAGCCACATTCCTGACGGTGTTCATCAGCTACGAGGTATTTCGAGAGCAATTTAAAAAACGAACCTTCTCAGGCAAGAGACGCAGACTTTCAATAGCACCATAAGGAGCAAATACGTGAATGAGCTGCTCGCTTGTAACGGCGCTATCCAAATTTCCGATCCAAAGCGAACGGGTGGGAGTCTGGATCTGAGAAGATAGTCCTTCTGATTTGGGGGACAAGGACCTATTTTGCGATGAAGGGGCGAGGAGGTAAGCAGAAGCGCCCCGTCCTTGTGGAATGTCCCCATTAGGAAAATGTACCGTTGGGGATACACCAGGACGCATTGGGTTGACCTTGTCCGTTTTCAAGATTCCTGCTGGATTTCCCATGTTGTTGTTGTTGTTGTTGTTGTTGTTGTTGTTTGTGAGACCAGAGTTTGAGTGATTCAATTCACTGATATAAGAATGGGTATCAGTCGTAGTCGCTCGGGACCGCTGTAAGGAACGCATGGGTTCGTCGAGAGTTCCGACGGAGATTGCTCGAGGTCGGGTGGAAGCAAGATGATCCCCAGGCTTGAAGGATGTAGCCATGTATGGGTTGGCACCATAGGTACCATCCTGTGTCGAAACGTCATAGGCGCTGAGCTGGCGGCTGTAAGCATGATCGTCGTAATTGTCAAAATATTCCTCTTCCTCTTCGGCGGCAGGTGAGGATAGGAGTGAGCCAGGAGCAGGGGGCCTAGTGCGATAGGGATTGGACACAGTGCTGGCTCGCATGCGAGAAGGATTGGCTAGGTTGCCTGCAATGGCTGCTTGAGCCTGGGTGCGCAACTCGGAAATGGTGGCCGCTGGAGGAGGCCTGTGACCATCATCTAAACCGAGATAATCGAGCGTGTGGACGTCGAACTCGTCTGCACCTGAGTCAGCAGAGGTTACAGAACGCAATTCGTCCAAAATAGGAAACCCATTGCCGTTCCCATTGGTTGAGGATAACCAGGAGGAGGAGAAAATGGACGGTCCAAATGCATTGGAGAGGCCACCAGTCGGCAGAGTGAGTGAGCCGGACCGCAACCGGCTATTGCGTTCTGTCACAGTGGACGGTGCGACAGAAGACGCCACTGAGGTCGCATGGCGCAAACCGGGACGAGCAGGTGGGGCCATAGGAGCTGCTGGAGGTGTTGCGACCGGTCTCTGCAGCTGCTCGATTAAGGAGTCGGTGGATGCCGGGGTGCTCCCCAATGTATTGGATGCTGCGGCGAACCTCTGGGCGGCAAGTTGGACGTTGGAAGGTAAGGTCCCAGCCCTTGCCCTCCTAAACCCTGGCGGGTAATTATTGGGAGGCAAAGGAACGCCATCCCCAGGAGTAGTGACTGAGGGAGTGTCGTTGGGTGGGGATCCACCTGAACCAATACCACGAAGCGCAGGGGGCCTGTATCTGCCACCTAATCTTTCCTCAGCTTCCCGAGCTCTGCTATGCATACATCAGATCAGATAAAAATGAACCAGGGAACAGCACGGTTGACCTTTTAGCAAAAGCTGCTGAAGGCGCGGGAGGTGGAGTCTTCCCACTGGGAGGAGCCCTCGAATAGGAGCCATTGTTGTCAGAGGCCGATAATGACATTATAGGTGTTTTTGAATGAAGAACGATTAGGGATTACGAAAATGGTGGGCCAGTGAGCCCTCTGAAGTACGAAAAGCGTCAAAGAGTTGCCAATTAGTCGGGAAAAGGTCGCCCAAATGAACTAGGAGGTGGGCAGACGTTGTCGTGATGGAAGTCTTCAGCTCGGAAGAACCAAAATTTCTGGGCTAAGACAGACAAAAGATGCCCACAACTACTATGGTAGAGGAGCCTCCAGAAAAATAGTACTAAGTAATAGGGAATGAGGGGGGTCGTTGAGAGTAAAAACTTGAGCAAACTGTCAACGATTCTTCGTGCTGGCCCATTTTTCCCACGCCTTCCACCATGCTCTCCCATGCCATCGGCGGAACCTTCCATCCATTTTCAGCACAAGGTACCGTCGCGCCTACAATGAAAGGGATAAAGGGGAGTATACAAGGTTCTATGAATTTTTTTACACCCGTTACAACCCTTACAATAGCTGAGCGCCAAAGAGACCACCTATTTATTTACCTGCCGTCTTGACCTCCCCTTTCAACATCCCCACACGCACTCATCTTTTTGATGGTTGTAAAGGGAAGATCTGATTTCAGGTGTTCTCCTTCCCCTTACTCTTTTCTTTCTTTCTGATGCACCCCTAACTTATTGGATTCGCAGGTTCTACGTGGAGATTGCGGACAACGAGGGGCTACATCATTGGTAACGTCCAGGCAACTCGCCAGATACTCCCAAGCCTCATAGCATTCACACTGCCCACATGTATATTTTCGAACATCACTTCCCAGCTCCATTGCGCATGTCGGACCTACTTTTTTTTACAAGCGTGACAAATAAAATCATATATTCTCACCATAATTTTGTTTTTCATTATTAATTGAAATGTATAGTTCCTCCAAGCCACACATAACGGGATCAACAACATTAATGCCATCGCAAATGTGAAATACTTCATCTCGCGCAGCTGTCGATTGACGCTGTGCATCGCGCAGTTTTGTTCATGCTGATCAGACGCGTCTTACGACTATGACCTTGACCCTAGAAATTCGTTGGTGTTTCCTGCTGCACACAACCAATTGATTCAACTTCAGGTTTCCAAGAGTACGCTGCATACAGGCAAGCTTCATGGTTCTGCTGGATTCTTCCGTCTATCAACACTTCTAGGGTTAAACTCATGTCATGATCAGTGGAGCCCAACATATCATAGCCTAGTTATCAATACACAACGAGGGGGGAATATCAAGGTAAAACATAGGGTATCCAAATGCGTCGGGGCGGAAATGCACTCAGGAAAACACGCATTTAAAGGAGAGTGAAAGGAAATCTGGCCGCATGTAAGTTCGAATTACTGCATCCACCACACAGAATGGGGGAGCGAGGCACAGAAAGGACTATATCTGATACAAATCTACTAATATGAGAGTGGGGGAGGTGCTGTACTATGGTGGATCTTTCTTCATCAAGGCAACATTCAAAGGAAATGGGTCGATATGGCTGAACAAAAAAAATTAAGTCCCGTCAGGTCACTTGAAATCGTCGTTCAAGCTGATGTTGTGACCAGGGCGCAGAAGGCCGTCGCGGGCCTACAAACAAGGGCGAAACTCGCGCAGCAGGTCGGCGGAGAGGGTGGATGGCCCAAACTAAAAGAAAACATGGCAACGAATGGTTTTATTTGGGCAAACAAGAGCACCATGCTCAAGAAACTGAATTTCTGGACGTCCGTCGGCGTGAAGACGCTTGAGATCGAGGCTGGGGGTGTGCAGCGATGGCGTCGGCGACGCGCTTCGATCTTCGCAATGGGCGACCAGGTTGCTCGGGAGCAGGTTCGACTGGTGGCGTTGGCGCTGCCGCACTTGGTGCCACTGCTGGTGCAGTCGGCGCTGCAACGGTTGGACGTGTTGCAGCCTTATCCATCATGGGTGCTGGACTCTTTGCCTCGACCTCATCCACCTGCATGCTTTCTGGTGTCCCCGACGATGATTCTCGATCCCAATCCGGAATAATGCACAGCTCAAGGAAGAGCTGCTGCTCCGATGCACTAAGAGGTGGTTCGGGATTGTCATGTTTATCCAACATCAGTGCTGCTGAAAGTGCAAAAACACTGTTCATCGCGGGGGCAGGGGTTTCTTTCTGTATCCACCCATGCTTTGGGTCCCAGACTTGCTGTGGCTGTTGCGCCCTGGCACTCTCTGTTTGCACTGACAGCTGGGAAGCCTGCAGCGTGGAAGCGAATTGGCGTCCAAATTGGTTCAGCAGCCGTCCCGGAGCGTTGGACCGGTGGAAATCCTGTAGCGCCGAAGGGAAGCGCTCAAACAGCATGTCCGAAAGGAAAACATCGAGGACACCGCCAGGAAGGGGGTGGTCCTTCACATAAGCCTGGGCGGCAGAGAGGGGTACCCAAGTGCCAGAAACAACAGGCGAACCTTTGATAACAGTTGCATTAGCGAGGGTGCTAAGAACAGGCTGTGGTGCACCCGAATGTGCCACGATGGGTGACAAATTGACGAAATCGGTATCAATGCGGCGGAGAAGCAAAAAAGGGCCCAGCATCACTTGATAAACAGAAATATCTGAGGGGGAGGACGAAATCAAAAAGTTGTCAGATTGTGATGCAACATGTCAAAATTAGTTCAATGGCCGTACCTTCTATTTGCGTTGCACTGATGGCAGGTACGCAAGGCTGGCATGTGTGGACTACCACAACATCAGGGGGAGAGGAACCATCGCAACGTGTGTCTTGAGGTGATATGCATGGAGTGGGTGGCAGGACGAGAGACGAGGGAGCGACGCCAGACGTGGGCAGGCTCCCAGAGATGGAGTGAATCAGCGACACGATAGTTTGGGTTGCTGACGGAGATGAAGATACGGCTGCTGAATTAGACGATGAAGCAGGTGGCGGCATGGACAACGAGGCTGTCGTTTTGGATGTCGGATCTTGGAACGAGGGTGCAGGCACTGGAACAGTTTTTGCACGAGGACGGAGAGTAGCAGCCTGTCCTGGCCAGTCATAATCTTCAGGTTCACGAGCGGGAGAGCTACTGGGCCCAGACTGGCTCGGAGACGGTGATTTAGAGTAGGAAATTCTGGAAAATTGGGACGAGAGGGAAGAGATTGGAGATAGTGGTGACGAGGGTCCTGGAATTGGAGCAGGAAACAAGGAATCGATATCGAAATCCTCTTGTTTGATGCACGTCGGGTCATCCGTTGGTGAAATCCCCCATTCTGAAGTCTTCAATCCATGCGTCGCATCCCAATCCCACAGATCGACCGCCTCGACCTTGACCTTGTCCTCCGCATCATACGTTGCTGCAACCCTAGCATCCGCTAAACTTGTATCAAAGTCTTCCCACGCCTCCAACATTCCCTGAACGTCTCTCGGCTCTTCCTTGACAGCAATGTCAGGGTGCATTATAGGCGCTGATGGGGATCTTGGACCAGGGCTCTCCCACATTGTCTCGCCGTCGCCTTCGCTATCGAGATCCGCATCCCAGTCCAAATCCGAGTGAGGGTCCCGAATACGAGTCATAGATATGTGGAAATCATCTGCCTCATCTTCCGAGTCAGGTGGAGGGGAGCCGGCGCTATTTGCGATTGAAGGAGAGCGTCTATATGTGTCTTGGAGGGCAGAAGTTGATGGATAGGGAGGATAAGCATCGTCTATGCAAGGTGTGTAACAAGGGATAGAGATAGAACGCCGTGGGTAGGGAGGAAGCGACCAAGGTTCCTCCTCGTCCTTCTTCTCGAGATTAGGCTCTTCACTGTCCGAGGAATCCACTGACATTGATTCATCTGAAGAGTCATCAGAGTCATCCGAATCCCTCGTTTGTTGATGTGAATCAGATGAAGGGAGAGGTTTTAAGCGCAGAGTCAATTTGACTTTGGGAGGAGGCTTATCAAGGTCGTCCGAGTCAGAATCTGATCCCCGTGCCACGCACCCCCTCAAGGGACGCTTCCGCTTCTGGCCACATGCCTGCTGTTGCTGATCCATGCGCCTCTGCCTGTCCCGCTGCCGCTTTTTCTCCTTTGACCCAGAATTTTGTCCCACCTTGCCATCTTCGCCGTAGTCGCAAAGTCGGATACCTGCGCGGGTAAAGGGACAAGGAGACCCAGTAGCGCGACTCAGGTACCAAACGGTGGTGCCCCTGCGGAAATTGGTGACACGATTCTCACCGACGTTGGAGGTACAGTGTGCGCCACCGGAGCGAGAGTGAAGCGCTGGCAGGAGGTCATCGTCGGAAGGTGTGCCCGAGAGAACGTGTCGAAGAAGCAAAGGGTGGTCTTGCTGTACATCACAACGATGCATGTGAGTGCGAATATAGGTTGTGATTGCCTGACTGGCGGCAGAAACACTGTAAGGAGGGGATGAATAAGGAGTGAAACGGTTGAAAAAAGAAGGAATGAACAAACTTTTGGCAAACGAGACCAAAATTAACTGTCATTTCAGCGAGATCTTTGATGGTCATGGCGCGGTTATCCTATCGGGTGCCGGAAGGAATTAGTAAAAAGAAACATTGAAGCAAGAGGAGGAAAGAGACACGAACAACAGATAGAAAGGAACGACCGATAGCGAGGAAGACTTTACTGTTAGCATCGTCTGGGTGAAGGAGAATATGAGGTGGCGGAAAAGGAGGAAGAGGAGAATTAGCAGGAGGAATAGAAATATTCTTTTGCCTACGCGGCGGGGGGTCTGGTGAGTGCCTGAGGCGGGCGGAAGGTTTTATGGAGATATTTTGGCGGATACGAGTGGCGTACGAGTGGGGGAGAGAGTCAGAAAAGCTGTCCATGGGACATGAATCTGAGGCGGTGGTGGTTGAAGAGATATCGGCCAGCGAGGAAGGGGTAAGAAGAGAAGAGAGGGAAGATGAGGGGAGGAGGCAAAGGAAAAATAAGGGGAAACACTCCCCTCCCCTTTTTCTGACATCCAAAATTACGCAGCACAGCAGGGCCGCACAGGGACCCCAGATCCACAAATCCCGATCACTATATTTTTGCGCAGATCTGCCCATATCAAGAAACAGTCTTCGGGGTCCCAACTCCCTCATCACCAAGGCACTCGCGTCAACGGTGGTTAATCACGTGCCGCTATCCTAAATGCATCCTGCTCTGCTCTCACCACTGTGGACATTGTTGCCGTCAAGTTGTCAACACTCCACACTTTCATCTTGCCTCTTTTGTTCACTAGCACGTAAATATCATAGAAATAAATAAAATGTACAAGCAAGGCCTAAGGTATGGTGTAAGTACTACAGTCGGCAAAAACTCAATTCATGCTGCGACCTGAGTAGCCACGCAGGGTAGTCAGCACAATAGCTTGCAGCATTCCCATCAATCACTAACCTTCTTTGCCTTGGAGCTAGGTTTTGTTGTCTTGG
>JASFDG010000067.1:11996-35000 GCA_036937095.1 Phaeolepiota aurea
CCCCCAGAACGTCGACAAGGAACTCTGGTACTCGGCACCCGAGTTCTTGGACGCAGCAAAGCCCAAAGCGCCACACAACGTAAATCCAATCCCGCCAATGAAGTTCCATACTGAAGAGCAAGCATTGAGGCAAAGTCATAACAAGGTGTATGCAGAGTTAAACCTACCACCTACTTGCCACCCGATATCGAGGAAAGCCGGTTTCCACCAGAATTGTTGAGATTCCAGCATTATGAATACCCTGGATTTCGTCAGAACCTTCAGTGTATGAAATGTAACACGAAGGACTTGCGAGCTTAGAATAAAGCCAGAGCCACCGACGACTTGTGGTACCCAAAAAACACCAGCTAGGACGCCCGTCCTGTTTTTGATGGCGTTTTGAATCTGTGGAATTGCCGTGAATCTGGTAAAACGTTGTCATGATCCAGGTATCGGATGATGCCGATCAGCAGGCTTACCCACTGATCCAGAAAATTGTCGCGCCGATGAGCTGGAAAACAGCAGCCAGAAAACCTAATTCCCGAAAATAATGCGATTCCAGTGAAAACCACACCCATTTCCGAGGGCGTAATTCTTTTTCTAGCAGTGATTCTAGATGGTGATGAGTCGTGCGTGGTCGTAGCTCGTCATCATGTGCAGTTGTTGGAAGAGAGTGGCTCCATCCGGAGATAGCGTGGTCATCCCGATTCCAGGCCTCCAAAATACCACAAACTGCGCCGAATTCGAAAACTGTGGCTCCCACAAAAGCTGTCCAACCGGTTCTCGAAGTGCGAATTGCAGAATGGGAGGAAGGCAGCAAACCCATTCACAACCCAAATAATACTTCCTATCTTGGCCCATCAGTTTGTAGAAGGGGTATACGAGGCAATCGGCAAATGCATACCACTGCAACCCACCAGCTAATATTCCAATATTCAATCCTCCTCAGATGTCCGCACCGTTCCCAAAACGTTGTTCCATCCCGATTCGCCTTCGTTACCGGTGATATCTGGACATTCCTATGCTTTCTATGACCGCGTGATGTCCATATTTGCTGGGCTTTTCCAAACTTCAGAAGTACGTGGGTTGGATGGAAATGGCTGCGCAAGCCCCTGGGCAGGGCATTCTTGGCGTACTCTCGGGTCACGGCCAAGCTGAGTTTGTGATGCCAATGTTCATTGTGCTCGACAGGCTTCAGTTTTTCGGCGATTCCAATGTTTGTCATTGAAGTGGCTGCATAGACTCATGTTCAAAGACAACTGACTCATGTGGGTCCTTTTCCTAATAGAAATGACGTGCGAATGCGATATTTTCGGACAGGGTAATGTGACTGTCACTTTTAATTGAAAGGCTTCAAGGACAAGTCTGGGCAGGTTGGGTGCTCAAACATCAAGGTGGCTGAGCGTGAAGTGACTGCCAAAGGTTTTCATGCAAATATGGCAAAATATTGACCAGTAATCGTGACCGTGACGTCACATTGAAGACGCGTACACTCCCCCATCTTAGCTTAACTCGTTCATACCATGTCTGTTGCAACGCGGGTACCTATCACGCCAGGGGGAATCAAGTCGTACTACCAGGCCAAAATTGAGGCTGCAGAAATTACCATAAATCAAAAAACTCAAAATCTACGGCGACTAGAAGCCCAGAGGAATGCATTGAATGCTCGAGGTGTGCAGGCTACAAATTGTCTTGTCCGGATAGTGCATCAATACCTATTTATCTAGTAAGACTGCTGCGCGAAGAGTTACAGCTTCTTCACGAGCCAGGAAGTTATGTTGGGGAAGTCATCAAGGTGATGGGCAAGAACAAAGTGCTTGTAAAAGTTCAACCAGAAGGAAAATACAGTATGCCTTCTTGCCATGCGCAAGCTGTACGATTGGCTCATGAACCTATAGTTGTAGACCTCGACTCCGAGATCGACATTGCATCCTTGAAAGCTACCCAGCGTATCGCTCTGCGCTCTGATTCATACACAATTCATCGCGTGCTACCCAACAAAGTTGATCCCCTCGTATCTCTTATGATGGTAGAAAAGGTTCCCGACAGCACATACGAAATGGTCGGCGGTCTTGACAAGCAGATCAAAGAAATCAAGGAGGTTATTGAGCTTCCCGTCAAACACCCTGAATTGTTTGAAGCTCTTGGCATCGCTCAACCGAAGGGGGTTTTGCTGTATGGTCCTCCGGGTACTGGAAAGACCCTTCTTGCCCGTGCTGTTGCACATCACACGGACTGCAAGTTCATTCGAGTTAGCGGCAGTGAACTTGTCCAAAAATATATCGGAGAGGGAAGTCGTATGGTCCGCGAACTTTTCGTGATGGCGCGAGAGCATGCACCAAGTATCATCTTCATGGACGAAATCGACTCCATTGGAAGCTCCCGAGGTGAAAGTGGAAGTGGCGGAGGTGATTCTGAGGTGCAACGGACCATGTTGGAGCTGTTGAACCAACTTGATGGTTTCGAACCCACAAAAAACATCAAGGTCATCATGGCGACAAATCGAATTGGTAGATTATCATTGAATGGATCACGATTGAACGCGTCTAACACGAACTACAGATATTCTTGATTCTGCACTCCTCCGGCCTGGTCGCATCGATCGCAAGATTGAATTCCCACCGCCTGGCCCTGAAGCTCGTGTCTCAATTCTGCGTATACACTCGAGAAAGGTTGGTTTTTACATATTTAGCACACTATATCATGGTATAACGCGACATATAGATGTCGCTACAACGAGGAATTAATCTCCGAGCACTGGCAGAGAAGATGGGGCAGTGTTCAGGTGCTGAGGTTCGAGGTATCTGCACGGAGGCTGGTATGTTTTACCCCGGCCTCGCCTTGATACATACTGACAGTCACCAGGAATGTATGCGCTTCGCGAACGCCGACAGCATGTTACACAAGAAGATTTTGAGTTTGCGGTCGCTAAGGTTGACACCATTCATCTTGTAACACTTGTTGAGTCTGACGCATTTTACTGCTCTATAGGTTCTCAAGAAGAATCAAGAAGGAAACACCTCTGTCAACAAATTATTCTCGTAGATTTTTCGGTCCAGTTTGTCATTGCATTACATATAACATTAATGTTTTTTCTCTTGTGGTTATTTTTATGCCGCTTAGTTTGATTGGCGGAGACACTTTGTCCAAACCGAGTTATGATTCTGGTCCAGACTAATCGGCCTTCCTTTCTCCTCCGAAAAGTCTACCAGGACAGCACGAATTGCTTTGAACTAGCTGCCTTGGACCGTACGTTCACCGTCAAGTGATAATAGCAACGATGTTTTATCCCTTAATCAGTGCCTCGCAGAGTATGTGGAGTTGGCCACGCCGAAGCTCGACCTCGTTGCTCCAGCGTTACGAGATATATAGGGTCCCAGCCGCTGATGGCCTGTTACATGCTTTTGCCAGCAGGTCTTCCCAAACCTTAAGTCATTTGGCTTACGCGTTCACGAGTGGCACAAAGGAATAAAGGGCCTTTCATCTCCCCCACCCCTTTCAACCTGTCGCCGCTCCGATGGCACGGAACTGCGATATACTCATTTCCCAAGGATCGTGCAATGACGCGACATGCACCAAGAACCACAACATCTCATTCTGCGAGCCATGTCGCTTTTTAGCGCCCAGTGCGAAAAATTTTCAAGCGCATTTGCAGGGCAAAAAGCATCGGAACAAGGTATCTGGGGTGTCATCCACACTGCATTGTCCAGTGTGTACGAGGAACATCCCAGGGGGGAGTTGGTCCACTCACATTACGGGTGCATCTCACCTCTCAAAGGTCCGAAGCCAAAATGTTGTCGGGGTCGTGGAACCAGAGGAAGGAGTATCCATACCTGGCTACCAATACTGCAGCCTCTGCTCGATCACGATCCCGGATGCCGTATGGGAAAAACACAAGACTAGTACCATCCACCAGAGGCGAACCCAATTCTCCGCATTTCGAGCTGTATTGGATGAAGCTGAAAAGGATAAAAACGGGGTGGTCTTGGAAGGTTCTTCTGACTTTGGTATTGTGGAGGAACCAGCTACTCGCACTGGTGCTGAGACACATATCACCATCAAATCCACTAACCCAACATCAAAAATTACATTGATTGAGATAAAGGTCAATGCTACGGTTCAGCGCAGTCGTGCCAATACCTCACCGTACGTGTTCCAGAATCGAACCAGCCATATTGACCAAGCAGCCAACGACTGCCTTCAGGTTTTCATTCTCTATCCAAGGCGCCAATCGCCAGGTCATTTCTGGTCGCCCGATCCGAGTATTATTTACATTTCGACAGCCTCGCATTGGCCGAGCTGAAGAACGGATCGAGTTTATATTCGAGGATACGCAACTCCGTAAACGGTTTATCATTTCTCGCGCGCTGAAAGCCATCGTGGGCAACAAAGCTGATCATGAGGCTTTGAAACCTAAACAACCATATACTCCAAGGAAACGTCGCGACCGTCAGGGAGAGATTCATGTTGTTGAAGGTATTGCGCCGCCAACCTTGAATGCCATCCCCTACGTCGGCCGTCTCCCCAAATCACCCATACCATCAGCTCTGACACAAGCCCTTTCTGGGGCTGGATCGACCTCAGAAAAGATTAGTGATATCAGGAGAATCTTCATTCCGAATACCCTCAATAGCGATACATATGGCAGGCACTTCAAGCACCTTCTTTGGATCGAGGAAAGCAAGATGGAGTATGTTCGAATCTCTTTGCTACTCAAATTCTGCTTGATTTCTGTTACTTTAGGAAGGATTTAGAGCATTATGACATCCCAGATGCTAAATTGTCAAGACACGAGAAATTTTACTAGTAATCGTCGGTTTATAATCTCCACTTTCCGATTTCTGACTAGGGTCTGTTTGAAGCCTCGAAGTCCCTGGTCTAGCAGAAAAACGACCGAGTGTTCTTGTCGGTATGCAATTAGCTTTAGGTTTCTACGTTAATATTCTAATCAAACAATTTCTGTAAAGGCGACAATATCTTAGTCCAAAGGCATGGTTCTCAAAACGGGCATTGGTTCTCTGGCGGTGTTCACGTCGTGCGTCAGGTTGAAGTGGGCCTCCGTTTCAGCGGTGCATTCGCTGGATGGTCTGCTACCCAAAAGTATAACGTCCGATTCAAATTGAATCGTATTCCCATGCGTCGCGAGCATCAAGCGATGGACACGGTGTTCACACAAGATCGTGTCCTATTCCCAGCCCAAGCTCACTTCCCTGCCACATTCGTACGCTCAAGGGATGCGCCCATAAAAACCTTCAACCCCTTGGTAGCCACCAATGCCCCTCAATTGCAAGCAGTGGTCTCCATTGTCTATCAAGCGCCAGGCTCTGCCCCTTTCGTTGTATTTGGACCGCAAGTGCTTCGCTCCTTCTCAGAATGCAAAACTGATTGCATTCCACAGACCTGGTACAGGAAAAACAATCACCATCATCGAGGCTATCAGGCAGATTCTCCACGCGAAACCGACGGCAAAGATACTAGCATGCGCACCCAGCAATTCTGCTGCGGATTTGATTGCCTCGCGACTGGCCGATGGTGGACTAACCACGGACCAACTCTTCCGCTTCTATGCACCGTCACGATTCAAGAACCAAGTTCCCGACCAGCTTTTGAACTATACATATACGCGGCCAGATGGCCACTTCTCCGTCCCGCCTATTGCGAAGATGAAGACATTCCGCGTCGTTGTCACCACCTGTGTATCTGCTTCTATTGTCTCTGGCATCGGGATTCCAAGGGGCCACTATAGCCATATCATGATCGACGAAGCGGGGCAGGCGACTGAACCCGAATCTTTCGTATCCATTAAGACGATGGCGGATAACCAAACGAATATCATTCTGTCAGGGGACCCCAAACAACTAGGCCCAATTATACGATCTCCAATAGCACGGGAATTGGGGCTAGAGATAAGTTACCTCGAGCGACTCATGGAGCGTGAGATATACGATATCGACGTTGGGACTGGTAGAAAGTGAGCTCTAGTGTGTTTGTCTTTGAAGGTTCCCTGACTCCCAAGCTAGTGTCATAAAACTGGTGAAGAACTTCCGATCGCACAACTCGATCCTCCGGTTCCCGAACGAGCGCTTCTACGCTGGCGAACTGGAGCAGTGCGCCGACCGGCGCACGATCAATGCGTACCTCGGCTCCTCGTACCTGCCTTCCAAACAGTTTCCAGTCGTGTTCCACGCGGTGTCGGGAAAGGACGACCGCGAAGCGTCGTCGCCGTCGTTCTTCAACGTCGATGAGGTGCTGCAGGTCAAATCGTATGTGAAGCGCTTACGCGAGGATCGCAAATTCCGAACTAGTGTGTTTGTTTTCTGGATAGTAAGCAGCCTTACCTGACAGTGCTTGGTGTATGAAGCCGATGCCGATATTGGTGTCATATCTCCATACCATGCGCATTGCATGAAGCTTCGCACAGCCCTGAGGGGTGTCGCAGACGGGGTCAAAGTCGGTTCCGTGGAAGAGTTCCAAGGACAGGTAAACAAAATGTTCGAATCCAGCCATTAATGCGAATTAACGCCAACTCTGATTAGGAACGACCAGTCATTATCATCTCCACCGTTCGCAGCAGCAAAGAGTTTGTTGAATACGACCTCCGCCATACCCTGGGTTTCGTCGCGAATCCTCGTCGCTTCAATGGTAAGAATCGGTTCACCCCTTATGATGAAGGTCCCCATGCCTGATGTGTGTTCGATAGTTGCAGTAACGCGCGCAAAGGCGCTGCTTATCATCATCGGCGACCCCAACGTGTTATCGCTCGATCCGCTCTGGCGCGCCTTCCTCAATTACATATACATCAACAACGGCTGGGAGGACCCAGGCGCCATCACATGGGATCCCCACGCACCTGTCGAGGAAGCAGGCGGCTACGACCAGGCCATCCGCGAGGCCGCGCAACTGGACATGAACAATTTCGCGCGGCGCATGGAGGAGCTTACGTTGGAGGGGGTCGATGACGACGATACAGATGCGAACATTGATAGACCCTGGCGGGACCGCGAATAAGGAGTGCGAGTAGATTATGGTGCTCGCTTAGCTCATGCATGCGATAAAATTCCATGTTCACCAATTTGCTAAACTTATACAAGTTGAACTAGATGACCATACTGAAGATTGGATCAGTCAAAGAGTGGCGCCCGTGCATGTGGACCCAACAAAAATGAGGTCAAGCAATCAAAGAGCACAATCGCCGGGCCCAACATGTACACGCATCGCATCTCGTGCTCGACCATCGTGCAGGTCGGATAGCTTGAGAATCTCCAAAGCTTCAAGTTTTCCCATTGCTCTATGTTTGCATCAAGGAAAACGGCTCAAAATAACCACTACCACACTGGCTGCACCAATGGACACGCTACTATTTCAAAAAAGCCCAAACTCAGGATCAGGACGCGGGAAGACTGAGATTCAACTTATGACACAAACCACAACCACGCTCAGATCGCGCACTAATAACTTTACCCATGGATAGCTAACTCCGGGATGATCAACATGACAGCCAAAAGGCGGCCTTCTCTCCCACACAGCGTTGAAACTTGGCAAGTAACCAGCCACGGGGAAAGAATGTTGCATTTCATACAGGTGAAAACAAATACAGTGAGATTGTGAGAAAATTTGAGAGTGAGAGTAAGCGGTGGATGGAATGGGGGACGTTAAATTCTATATAGATTCATCATAATGCATCACCGAGGGACGGACAGATCGAAGGAGGGAAAGGTCAGGGGATGGATGGCTGTCATACACGATTGCGTGAGCCGCGGTAGAAGGGGGTGCAAGTGGTCATCACAAGTCGTAATCGTTGGTGATAGGCGAAGTGGGGTATTGTCAAGGACATATATCGGTATGTATAGGGTCACGGGATCTTCTGGGGGCGCGATAGCAAGCGTATGACACAGAACAAGGGGGAAGGACCACCGAATCAAGAAACTTGAAAATAATGAAGACAGACTGTTTAGGGGCTGCGGATGCGGTCGTGATATATGGAACGTGTGGGGAGGCATTCCGAGCACAGGGGGTTCAGATGCTGGGCAGATGCAGAGAGGAGAGGCTACGAGGATTTGGTGAACACAGCGAATATTTGACGTGATCGCGGTTGTCACATCAGCTTGGATTGCTTCAGATGCTGCCGAATGACCATATCCCGTACTGCCATCAATATCATACATCAGCTGGGCGCATGCAACACGGAAACACATGTCGACGCACCGCTGGCTATAATCCCCGCTGTCGTCGCAGTGTCGGTGACACTCGTGCAGAACGCATAGAACTTGCGTGGCTGCGGCGAATACTCGCGATGGATGGCGCTGAACTTGCTGCGCAGGTCTAATATCGAATCGGAAGAGAGAAGATACAATTTAGCACGTAAGCGCACGTCCGGCGGAGAAACAGCACAGATGCGCACATTTGCTCACTGTGTCGAGATCGTTTTCCCGATCTCCATAACTGCGTATGTATTTCGCCAACCTAGAAAGGGGGGAAACATGAACATTCCGTGGTTCATTACAACCCATATGATTTTTGATACGTACTGTGTACCCGCATTTAGCTTTTTCTCAAGGATGTCACATTTGTTCAAGAACAACACCAAGTCCACGTTGGCCAGCAGCTTGTTCGAGCACACCGCTTTCCACAAAAGCACTGAATCTTCCTATTAAGCAGATTCGAGTGAGGGCGTTAGCGTGTGATATTAGAGCGAGACAACAAGGGAGAAACTTTACCAATCGGTTTATGGTGCGGTCTTCTGCAAGGACCTGATCAAATCCAGATATGGGCGCAAGGAATATTATCGCATCAACTGTTTACCAAGGCTTATCGGTAAACTCGTACGACTTAAAAGCAATTACGACTTACCATCATCGAAGAAAGGTGCCCATGTTGCTATCACATTGGATGTGCTATATCAGTGATGAGATTGAAGCGGGGTCATATATTTAGACTCACGACGCTGATGGGGGAAGGAACCGTTCATCAGAAACTTGGTACGGCATGTGAGTATATGGTCGTACCTGGCTTCTACTCCCCCCCACATCGACAATTCGCCATTCCGTACCAGTATCTCGCCCAGCACTGATTTCCATCTCAAATTTGTATTCAGAGACGCCCACGGTCTTGAGCCGCGCCTTGAGAACGTCATCTGCAGCAAGATCAATGCGTGTGATGACAAAACGAACAAAGCATTCTGCATACCATCAGTAGGCATGTATCTCAGCGACGTGACGCGCTCCAGGTCGTCGAGGAAACTAAAAGAAATCAGATGTGAACTTTAAACCAAATCAGGCAACGTACAACCCCGGAAATTCCTCCAGTCGTATCTTACGCTTCCTCAGAATTTCTCGAATACCTTCATCATTCCATAAATGTATCATGTCTGTTCGACACGAGTGCAAGACCTCTTGGGGTTCGTCTGGCGTTTCCAATCCGGTATTGCCAGCACTGTTCGGCCGCCAGGATGACAAACTCCCCACATTATCATCATCACTCCCACTACCATCCGCGTGCGTGACACGAGCACGGGCCAAGCCCCCCTTCCACCCTGGGCCAGGCCGCACAAATATCTCCTGGTACTGCTGTGGGATACCAGGCGCCGCGAGATGCGTGGCCTCGTCCTCGTTTGGGGGCACAAGCTTGGCGATGAGCAGGGCCTCTATGTGTCGCAGGGGCAGTAGGCGGGCTCTAAGCGCCTCAAAGGGGGACGACGAGTTCGCGTTCATGTTCACGGTCGGGCGAGCGTGGGTGGTGTACTCCAGATCCGAGTCAGGGTCAGAGTCAGAGCGGTTCACATAATGTGCCCTCGCGGGGGACTCATGGGAGAATTGAAGCTCCATTCCATTGGCGAACCCGTTACCGCCTGTGTGGGACATGGGTAGGGGCGGCACAGGAGCCGAGGGTAGGGGTTGTTTTGATATGCTCCGTGCACGAGACCGGGGCGATGAATAAGGCGATGCGTGGGGCGAGGTTTGGCTGACGGGTGACGAGAGGGCGTCGAGGATGGTCCGTATCGACCTCACGATATTGAGCTGGATGACAGCCCGCCATAGAATGCGTTCTTCACGGAATGCGGTGGGCGTATAAAGACGCTGAAATTCTAATAATTATGAAATAAGTTTCTCTCTCTGCAAAAAGAACGACAGTGAACACACGTCGAAGAGTAGTTGATTTGCCTAGCAACAGGGGTCAGCAAGCACCAGCTGTGTGACGGGAACAACGCACCCGACTCGCTCTGGCCCAGGAGCAACAACCTCACAATGCGCTTCTTCCGTCGTGCCTGTCGTTCTGCTTTGATGCTAGCATCAATAGCTTGACTGACCCGGCGAGCCTCCTCCTCCCTGGCGAGACGAAGAGCCTGCTGTTCTGGAGTCTCGTCAGGGGGAGGACGGAGGACCTCGTCGAGGGGATCGTCTGAGGGCCTGTGGGCGGCGACAGGCATTATCATTGAGGTAGGAGGGAGAAATCAGGCACAAAAGGGCAGAATCATCGGAAAGAGTTGTATAATAAGCTTTGTTTGCAATCGCCTTCTGATTTGTTGGATCTATACATACACGTGTACAACCCTTTTTTATTGGTACAGTATTTGCGCAAGAAATGGTTGTCCCAGGCACCGAGGAACCATCACCATCCGCCGAGCGCTACAACGATCAGTTCGCAGCACACACCGCGCGCAACCGTGCCCGCCCAAGGCGGCCTCAGTCGACTCCCACCATCATCCATCGCACATGTAAACCAGTTATTGCCTCCGACCGGCCGGACCAACAACCATTTCACACTTTGGTTCGTCTCCAGGACGAACCATTCAAATAAGGTGCCTGGCGATCCTTGCACCACAGGCACATTGAGCCTTCTAAAAAGGGCTCCAGTTTGGGGGGCGCTTGGGAGAGCCAGAATGTCGGCTCGCCCGACCGGAATGTTCTTTGGCGCGTATTAGCCCTGATCACTTCTTCCACAGCAGAACAAAAGGCTGCGCCCCTTCTTCTGACTCTGTCTCGGAATGGCGGAGAAAACTCTTTGCCTAGCACCGCACAATACCCTCGGACGACCCTGTTGCGGGTGCCCAGCCATTCCAAAAAGTTCACTTACCTATCCTACCAACAGTTCACATTCACATCAGTACTTGGTTCTGATTCTGTCCATTTCCATTAAAAGCTCAGGCCAGATACTACGCAGCAACACCCGCGGAGGAGGCTGCGATGTATAACGGGCTCCCCACGTCACAGTCAACCCACGCCTCTAAATCTTGATCCAAGGGGCAAATACGCTCTTTGGGACACTCCTTCTGAACCTATGAGAAAGGCAGAATCAAATTAGAGCTGCGTGTGCGTCCCTAGACAGTCAGGTCCCAGGTACCCCCCCACAGCCACCCATTTCAATAATACACATCCAGGGTGGTACAGCCCTCGCGCTTGACACAACCCAGATGAACCGACTCACATCGCACTCGTTGAGGTGATGAGAAATCGGACATGACTAGTTGTGCTTACAAAAAGGCGGTAACCGATCCAACCGCATCCCCAACGCGTGTCGTTACTTTTAATAAATTCCTCATGTACGACGGTTCGAAATTCGAGCCAAACTTGGTGAAGTTGCCACTGCGTATCCCCACCTGGCAAGTGTAGCTATTTTGTACCAAGGGATCAGGTCCAGGAACAATCCGTCTCTCTAGGCACCACGGCTCAATCGGGGTTGACGCAAATGCAGACGTACCATCTAAAGGCTACTGGAATCCAGATCGTCACAGGCCCGCTCACCTGCCAGATGGGTCCGGGTGATTGATTCTTGAGTCAGCGTGCGATCCGTGCGCCTCACGGTGGCTCTATGCATATGTAAACAGATTCTTACTTCACCTTCTGATATCAGAAAGGGTGCCCACTCTGGATTGCGTTTTTCCATAAAGCACGAGCAGGGGCAGAACCCTGTCATGACCTTTGCTGGCAGAACCGATGGCTCGAACCTCTATCCGCAGCCCGCGGTGTGAAGCCAGCAAAAACAAACCCACCAAAGTCCCTGCTTCCTTTTATTCCTACGTCCCATGTCAGCCATCCTCGGACAGTGAGTGCATTCGGCTGTAGCCATGGTGCCGTGCCCCCCCATCATCCGGCTTCAAAAATAGACGGCATTGTTCGGATATACCCATTGACAGAACAGCGCGCTGTGTGCGCTTGACCCCCCTACATTCCAAGCGCCCGAGCATAATACACAACCGCTACTGATCATGACTAGCCCCCTATATTTTTATACACCCCTTCCAACAGAAGCACAACACCCCCTGAGTATAATCCTATTAATACCGCAACGTTTAACCTTAGCCTGGGACCATGAGAACGCGACTTCTGAAGCCAACCAACAATACGGGTCGAATCAGATTGATTGAACAGCACCAAGCACCAGTCGCCCAGCGAAACTGCTCAGCAGTGTGAGGAAGCGGCCAGCTCAGTGCACGGATCTAACCCATCACACCCCCTACACAGGATTTGGGCAAGGGATGTTCAAAAGGCTGATTTCTCCTGAGCGCAGGGCATGATACGTTCCTCGGCACCGCCCCCACGTTGACCTGTCGAGATGGCTGGCAAACAGCTTCCGAGAAGAAAATGAGTATCCACATGGAAATGTCTTCATGTAGAGAGTTTGGAGAGCACGGTGTAGGCGTCTAGCATCAGAATACTACTAGATTGTGCGGTAAGCAATGCACTGGTAGGCGATAAATGAATAGCAGACTCCAGTGTGACTTGTATGTTATCGGGGGACTTCCTGGACACCATTCTCGATAGACTGGATCGCGGCTTCTGCCAGCGCGACCATATCAAGCAGAGACCCTGCTCAAACGATGGTCAAAATGGCCCATCCCAGGACAAATTCTCTCATACCTTCAAATTTTACCACAATCGAAGGTTTTGCCTTCAAGCTCATGTTTCAGATTTTCAACACACTGGGAATGTGGGAGGCACTTACGCGAAGCGCTTCCCTTGACGACAACTGCTCTGCCTCGACATTGAGCAAGGTCTGCATCTCACGAGCGAGTCGCAGGACATGGTGCGGCAGAGTTTCGAGCCGCGAGTTGGTTAGCTGAGGCGAAGCCGTACTGCCACTACTAGAAGAAGAACTAATATCCGAGGGCGGCCCATCCATCTGCTCATCGACAGCAACAACCGTCTTTTCCGTCATCGTTACCGCCACAGGATGGTCTGATCGGGTGACGTTCTGATACTGGATCATGTATGCCTCAGACAGAACTGTATACGTGGGACTATCAGGGCGGGATGCGCCAGTCGCATGGGCTGACACGCACTTGAAATCAGAATAGTCATGGTGCCCACACCAAGCAAGGCCCAGACAATAAAAATTGAGCGCCCTGCAGCTGACGTGGGTGCGTAATCGCCTTATGAACAATTGTATTGAGGGGGAGATCCTTACAATAGCTGGGAATCACTTACCGTATCCAATTGTTGTGAATGAGGTGAAACCTTACAAATGGTTGTCAAGAATGTCCACATCCAGGACTGAGTACGTACAAAAATATATTGCAATGCCGAATGTCCAGTTTTCTGTTGCCATGAATAGTGCGGAGCCTACCTGTTATTATGGGCCTCAGTATATGTATTACCTGGAGGGGAAAAACTGTACCATCCAAAACATTACGAAAAGCATCCACGCAACCGCGAGGTGGGCATAGAAAAGACTCCATTCCTCCGTCTTTGTTTTTGCATTATACTCAGACTGGTGGGCGGCGTCGGAAAAATGTCGATCCTCGAGAGCTTGGAGCTCCCCAATCACTTTCTCCTCTTCGCCAGGGTCGCATGCCTCGTGAAGGTGCACACCGACACCGAAGGCAAGATTGAACCGTCCAAGGAACGACACCATCCTGCCAAGCCGTGCATGTGTCAGCGCCAGGGGGTGGTCATCCTGTCCTGGTCCTGAGCCAGATTCGGCGTCCGATTCATCGTCGAGCTTATAACCCTGTGGAAAGAGTCTGCCACAGGGTAGACCAGCCTCCAGAGCGCAGGCTTTTAATTGCGTATCTGTCAATGCATCCAGATTGAGGCGCATCCCTTTTGGGCCATGGTGCGACTTGCGTCGGCCTCGATATCTTCGCCACGGGAACAGATATCTCAAAGCTCTGGATTTGAAGTGACTCCAACCAGTTTGCGGAAGATTGGCGTCAGCGACCCAGACCGGTTGCCTTCCGACCCTTAATCTCCACTCGACAGCTTCTCTCCAGCGTGAATATGATCGATGCTCGCGTTCCTTTATTCGCATAGCTTGAATGCGAGCAAGCAACCGAATTGAAATAGACTCAAGGAGGGTATCGCGGAGGAGTGCCACAGCAAGGGCTAGATTCAGTATACCTACAGCAGCATAGAAGCAATTGAAAACACGAGCACTTGTCGTTTTGGGTACAATGTCACCCAAACCTGCGAACGGAGTAAGAACAATGGTTACAGAGCCACAAAGTGCTCACCAACTGTCTCGATTGTGGCAACGGTGAAGTAAAGGGCGTCAATGAAAGGAAGGTGCATCAGAACGCTATTGATGAAACCTCCCAAAGCAATGTAGCAAAGGAGTGTGATGATGATGATGACAAGGGAACGTTGGGTGCGAGTAAGGCCGCTTCCTAAATAATTGTTAATTATGAACCAGAGCCGTGCGTTCTACGTACCGCTTGATTTGAAGTCCGGTGTTCGTACGTAGTCAACGACTAACGTGATGTTAGTGATCAGGGAGACGATAGTGGAGCAAATGGTCATCCAAAAGGATTGGCCGAACGTGAATCCATCATCAAAACGATGTACATGGGCAAAAATAGCCACAGTAACGACATTGATACCGTCTTCGATGGTTTGGTCAGATCGCCTTCTAGAGTCATTGCGGGAACAAGCTTACCATGCACCGTCAAGAGACCGACACAAAGAAAGGTCATCGACTGTATCTGACGCTCCGTGAACCGAACAACCAAGCATATGTTCGCGAGCAATGCGCATGCCATGCTGAATCCCATCGCGATGTTCAAGCTCTCAGGATTCGCACGAGTTTCCATGACGTTGTTGTTCGGGCCTGTTCGAATGTACCAGTGCCCCGTTAGCCCAGGAATTGCGAGAAGTATAGAGAAGGGTATGAGGGTTCCGGAGATGATAGGAAGGAGGCGACATGTGGGAGTATGGGTCTGCGGGGTCATTGATTTGAAACTCTTCTTTATTGCCTGCCAGAAACGACGCAAATGATTTGTTGGCATGTATCCTCGCTTCATGGCTACTGGGCGCTTTCAACAAGGCGAAGTGGTTTGAGGGTACCTCTACCTTATAGCGTGGAGTACCATCAGTTGACTGTTGTCGGTTTATAGTGGCCAGACTGAGACTCTAGACTCCGTGCAATGTTTGGTTCGTGATCGATTAGAATTTAGGTCAGGTTTGCCGTTATCATTGGCATCATTATTTTCGACATCCAGCTGCAACGATGGCCGTCGCAGAATATCAGTCTGCTCTTATCGAACATGCGATGTCAATCGGCGCTCTCAAGTTTGGCTCATTCACTTTGAAGTCTGGCCGGTGAGCTGCTCGTCACCACAGCCCTAAGCTGCCACCAACAGCCCACCATAGAACGTCACCATATTTCTTCAACGCTGGCCTGCTCTGTACTGGCCCTGTTCTGTCCACACTATCCAACGCGTATGCAGAAACTATTGCGCAGGCCCTCGCCGCCTCTCAAATACCCAAGTTTGATGTCCTTTTCGGTCCAGCATACAAGGGCATCCCGTTCGCCGCAACCACTGCGCTTGTTCTGTACACGCAACATAACATCCCTATAGGGTTCGCTTACGACCGAAAGGAAGTGAAGGATCACGGGGAAGGTGGGAAAATGGTCGGCGTGCCTGTGCAAGGCAAGCGCGTCGTGATCCTCGACGACGTCATGACCTCGGGCAAAGCCATCCGCACGGCCATTGGAACGATCAGGCAGCATGGAGGCGAGGTGGTTGGTGTGGTCCAGGCCCTGGACAGGGAAGAAGTTGGACAAGATGGCGTCAGCAGCACGGTCAAGGAGGTTGAGGCCCTAATCGGGGAAGGTAGAGTGAAGTCTATCCTGAAGTTAAACCATCTACTCGTCTGGTTGGAGAAAAACAACATGAACGCAGAGTTAGAGAGTATGCGCGAATATTGGGATAAATATGGGTTGAAGTGACCGGGAACCCTCCGTCCGTCCTTGGGTGGTTCTGACCAGAATAGCAATCGTTACTGGCTTTCTGACAGCTATTTCTTGTTAGCAATACGCCGGTTAGGAAGCTGAAGGTTCTTAATGTTGTTCTCCAGGACATTCCGAGTCAGTGATTGTATGAAACTCATGAGGACAAAAAGAGGGCTTGCCAATTATTTATAATCAATCTCAGAATTGAAATCGTCGTGATTCGTACACTCAGGCATGGCTACAAAGCAAAATCGAGGCCAGAAAATCGATAAAACATCGATCACGCAGACATTCATAAAGTGGGCATGGTTACATTTGACATGAAAGGTGGGGACAAAGGATCGGTTGAGAGTGGTCGGCAGGCGTGCTGCATTTATATAATGCCCGGTGGGGTCAGGTGGTGTCACAATAAGGCGTCGGATGTCATGCATGTCATGCTCAGCGGGGAAAAAAGGACACAGTGTCGGGACGACTTTCCATATCTGGAATCAACTTTGTCAATCCCCCGACGTGTACGGGGTCGAATGCTTGGGCCCAGAGTCACGTGCCCATGCATAGTCACACCTCTTTCCCCTTTGTATTCACATTTGTGTTTTGATCGGCCTCATTCGGCCTTATATAGTCTTATTCCCGCCCTACACTCCCTTTTATACAGGCGTTTTTCAACTTAGCACGACAACAAACCCGAGTGAGGTCGTCAGGGGTCTGGCCTATTTGCCAGCGCTCCCACTCCCATCACCCACGGGTCCTGTCCATCCGCCACCATTTGTTGACTCGCCCAGGGCCAAGAATAACCTTTGCATATTTTCGTCCTACAGCCATTTTAAGTCATGGATTATGCTTTCGGCATGATATCCAATCGCTTTCACTCAAGGTGGACGCATATATCCAGCTACGCAGCCACCTCCTTCCCATTCAACCAACATAAGTGAAGTGATGTTGCTTCGGCCTCGGACGTCGTTGTAAGTGTTGAGAAAATGTTGCTAACGGTGGCAAAGCCCGATGATCCTAAGTACTTCTGTTGGATTTCTCATGCTTCTAGATTGATGTGATATGGTCTGGGTTCATGCACGGCATTTTGTTGCCACATACAATCATCATGTCCTCTCTCCCCATACAAGCTGCTATCTGGTCCTTGCTCTCATATTGTTTATGGCGCGTCTTTCGGCGGTTGATGGTCAAATCACCATTGGACAACATCCCAGGTCCTGCATCCGAATCATTTTGGACAGGTCAGCTACTCAGCCCTAATCCGCCTGTCCTTGGTTCATCGATTGACCAGAATCTTGCCTTAGGGAATCTTGGCCAACTCTTCAACATGAACGCATGGGGCTTTCATAAGAAAATAAGCGAACAATGTGAAAGATCTCAGTTTTAATCATATACTATCATCTCACCAACTTAAAATTACCAAGATGGAGGTGTTATCAAGATTAAGGGACTACTGGGCGTATGTTTCCTGTTCTTGCACCCATAATCGCGTCCTCTCAGATATTTCTGTGTCTATAGGAAACGCAACTGGTTATCTCGGATCCAATACCACTGTATCATATCGTTGTCAAGGTTAGCTATTGCGCTTCTATTAGGTGCTGTCAACCTGAATCGCTTATCAGGAACAACATATATACGAAGAATCGACTGATGTCGTGCTGTTGGTATTCCCGTGCGTGTTAGATATCATGCTGACCTGGGACTCATCCCAGAACAAATCGTCTCGCGTTTGGGGAGGGCCTACTGTGCTCGCTAGGCATGTTACGCGTTCAAGCATACCGCTGCAGAGTTAACGTTACCCAGGCGAGCAACATCGCAAACAAAGGAAAATGCTTAATCCCGTCTTCTCTATCGCACATATGCGCCAGATGTGTAAGGCCCAGTTCTTTCACCAACACGTGCACCTTACCTTGCAGGAATTCAGTACCGATTTTTAATGACGTAACTCACAAAGTATCTTGCTTACGTTAAGCATCACGTACGAGTTCTGACCTTATATGCCAGCTTCGGGCCACAATCCTCAAAAAGGTTGAAAAGGGACCACAAGAAGCGAGTTTAGGCAAAAACGATATGCCTCCTTAATTTATTTATTTATTACTCCCCAGATCGACATGCTTCACTGGATGACACGTACCGCATTAGAACTGATCGGCCAAAGTGGGTTGGGACACTCGTTCGACTCGCTGGAAGAGGACGCTGTTCCACACAGGTTTATCGAAGCGTCCAAAATGTTCACGTATGTGTTCCAATTCCTTATTGGTGCAACTGAAAAAACCTTTTTTTAACAGGCCCGTCGCTATGGACCTGTTCCTCTGGCGCACCTACCTCCTCCCCCTCGTCGTAAATGTCGGGACTCCTCGATTCCAGCGATTCATCATCGACATCCTGCCGTGGAAAACGCTCCACCTGTTCCGGGACATCATGGACACCTTCCACGAGACGGCAGTTGAGATCCTCGGCATGAAGCGGCGGGCGCTGCAGGAGGGGGACGAAGCCGTTGCGAAGCAGGTGGGCCAGGGGAAGGATATAATCAGCATTCTCAGTACGCGCATGGCAGGTACTTGTGGGAAAAAAATTCTGACCTTCCTTCCTGTGCCAGTGCGCGAAAATATGAAGGCGGTAGAGGAGGACCGCTTGGCCGAAGCGGAGGTCCTTGGTCAAATCTGGTATAGCTCTCAACCTACCCCACTTGTAGCGTTGGGGTTCATTAACCACATTTGCAGCTCGTTGACATTTGCGGCTACGGACACGACTTCGGGAGCGCTTAGCCGCATCCTGTCGCTGTTGGTGGATCATCCTGATGCTCAAGAAAGGGTGAGGACCGAAATTTTGAACGCGCGCAAAGAGTATGGGGAAATTTCGTACGATACATTGGTCGCATTACCGTATCTGGATGCGGTGTGTCGGGAGACTTTGAGACTGTAAGAGACTCATGTGATACTCCCTATTGTGTGGTTGACATAATATGCTGTATTCTAGCTACCCACCCGTTTCAGGGATCCCCCGGACGTATGACTTTGGCCGCATCTCTCACCTCCATTACATTATTGACCGATAAATTACGTAGGGCGCGAAGAGACGTCATTCTTCCCCTCTCAAAGCCTATCAAGGGCCTGGACGGCCATGAAATCAATGAGATTCTAATTCCTAGCAACACAACAATTATGGTGTCAATCTTGGGTGCTAACCGCAACCCGGATCTATGGGGGCCTGACTCATATGAATGGAAGCCAGAGCGGTGGCTCTCTCCCTTGCCGGATTCGGTGACAGACGCCAAGGTCCCAGGAGTGTATTCGCATTTGTATGTCTTCAATTGCCGGCATTCGTATCAACGATGACAACGTTTCCTCTCGTGCAGAATGACGTTTTTGGGAGGGGGAAAATCCTGCATGTAAGTTTACTATCGGCCTTATTTGCGCATCGAACATTTGTTGATTTAGTTGTAGCGGTTTCAAATTCTCGCAACTCGAAATGAGTAATAACTCACCCCTTCTCTGACCCCATTCTGAGCTAACTCTGGCTCATCAGAAGTGGTGCTGGCTGTGTTATTGGAATCGTTCCGGTTCACGTCCTCAGATAAAGAGATTTTCTGGCAGATGAACGCGATTTCAAGTCCTGTTGTGGTTGGGGGTTGTGGGACCCCTGAACTTCCGTTGATTGTTAGTGCTGTGTGATGAATATATCTACACGCAAGGGCTTATAATGACTATACACTTGGTAGACCCAAGCGATTGAAAATATACAGTGCATACCCCGAGCAAGGCCTTATAAGCTAAGCTCACAAGCACTGTCGATTTCGGCTTGTTTTTGTCATCAGCGACGTATTGATGCGGCAATGATTTGTCATTTGTCATACGCGGTCCCACCACGCGTCCCGCCGGCAAGCGAATGGACTTCATTTAACAAGGCCCACGTAGCATTAAATGCAAATGGTCTCTTTCCCATTCCTAACCACAACAGCTCTAGCAATCCTCGTCGCCGCCATACTCATAACACCCTACATCCTCAATCGCAACATGCCATCCCTCGCCAGCATCCGCGCCTCCAATTCCGCGTACACACCGTCTGGCCTCCCCGTCGCGCTCTTCGTTGGCGGAACATCTGGCGTGGGGCAGGGCATGGCCGAGGCATTCGGCCGCTTTACGAAGGGCAATGCCCACATCATCATCATCGGGCGCAACCGCGCTGCCGCGGACGCCGTTCTCGCACGGCTGCCCAAGCCAACTGCGCCCGGCGCCGTGCACGAGTTCGTGCAGGTCGACGCGAGCCTCATGGCGAACGTGCACGCGGCAGCAACGGCGCTGCGCGCGCGCGTACCGAAGATCAACTTCCTCGTGATGTCGCCGGGCATCATGCAGCTGAGCGGGCGCGATGAGACGGCGGAGGGGATTGATAAGAAGCTCGCGGTGCACTATTACGCAAGGTGGCGGTTTGCGCAGGACCTGATGCCAGCGCTGCAGGTGGCACGCGATCAGGGAGAGGATGCCAAGGTGGTTTCGGTGCTGGCGGCGGGTATGGGCGGCGAGATTGATACTGAGGATCTAGGGCTGAAGAAAACATACTCCCTTAAATCTGCGGCACTCCAGACGCCGACGTATAATGATCTAATGGTGGAGGTAAGCCCACGATGCGTTCGCGTACGTGTATTAATCTAGGTTCGCTTTAGGAATTCGCGGCTCGGAATCCTGATCTGACGTTCATACACGCGTATCCTGGGTTCGTGCGGACAGGGCTCCTTTCAGCATCGCCTTCATGTCTTCTTAGCCTGTCGGGCAAGCTGATCAATGTATTGGGGGTTCCGTTCTCTGTCTCTCAAGATGAATGTGCGGAATACATGTGGTCTGGTGTGTTCAACCACACAAAGGGTGCCTTCAGGATGGGAGCCAAGGGGGATAATATTGGACGTCAACGATACTTTGGCAGCGATGCGGCGAGGAAGAAGCTGTGGGAGCACACCTGGGAGGCGGCGAATGTTGATTGAAGATTGGCTTATGTATCTTTGCTAGTCGCGGCGTTGAGGTCCAGTTTGCACCCTAAGTCGTTGCCAGTGTATATTCTTCGTGTATACTGCGTTTATAGTACTTTATACGACTGGTGTTTGCCAGATGCGGCCTTGCAATTATGTAATATCCATCAAATCTGGTCAGTTCCTCGATGTGCTAGGTTCGATGCTGGCAGTACCGCAACTAGACGAGCACTAGTTTTCCTGGAGAAAGTTTTCATCAGCAGATGCTCGACGACAAATATATTGGTTTGTTACTGGCCGTGGCTGCGTCACTGGCTATTGGCACAAGCTCTATCATCACCAAGAAGGTACAGAGTCCAGACCTCGTTTACCGTGCCAGTGACCGCTGAGAGTAATCTGCTTTCCAGGGGTTAAACGATGCGTCGAAATCCGGCTCGGTATATGCTTCAGATAACATGTCATACCTCAGAAATCCTATCTGGTGGATAGGAATGATAACTCGTATGCATCTGGCTTTTATGCCCAGGAAATAGCTGACCACGATTTAGTGGTTCTTGGAGAAAGTGGGCATCCACTGGTACTAATGCCATTCTCGTATATATATCTGATGCACCTTGGCTGTAGTTGCCAACTTTGCAGCATACACATTTGCACCAGCAATTCTCGTTACCCCTCTTGGTGCTCTCAGTGTGTTGGTTGGGTGGGTGGCCTATTTTCAGTCAATGAATGCTCGATCATAACAAACGAAAAGCGCCGTGCTTGCATCCTTTGTGCTCCATGAAGAACTTGGCCACCTTGGCCGTCTTGGATGTACTCTATGTCTCCTGGGCTCATTCATCATAGTTCTCCATGCTCCTGAAGACACGCCCGTGAATACGATGGACGAATTGCTGGAATATGCCTTCCAGCCAGGTAATTCACCTCTGTCCTGTGTTGTAGTATACACTGATGACTATTACCAGGATTCATACTATACTGCCTGTTCGTTCTCGTGTTCTTCATCGTAGCAGTTTATGCTATTGCACCCAGATATGGCCGATCTAACCCTCTCACATACATTGCAATCTGCTCACTTGTTGGCTCCGTCTCCGTCATGGCCATCAAAGGTTGTGGAATTGCTGTCAAGCTCACAGTGAACGTCTCCAACCAATTCTACCAGCCCACGCCCTATGCTTTTACCATCATTGCTGCAGTGTGTATTGTGGTTCAGATGAATTACTACAACAAAGCACTCGACATCTTTCCAACAAATCTGTAAGTACTTATCCACATATGCCCGCGTTGTTGTGCTGATGGGCTTTCCAGTGTAAATCCGATGTACTACGTCGGGTTTTCGACAGCAACGATCTTTGCATCACTTGTGTTGTTCCGAGGATTCAATACTGATGATGCAACGGATACATTCTCCCTGCTATCGGGTTTCATTGTTACTTTTCTGGGCATCCATATTCTCAACTTCTCGCGAAAATCCCTTCCCCGCGCCAATGCACCCGGACGTAGGTCCTTAGAAGGCGGTCTCATGAACCCCCGACTCGAGTTGCAAGGGTCAATGACATTAGATGGTTGGGGCGGGATAAATCATGAAAACGACGACCTTACCCCGATCCCCCATCAATCCAACCATCGAAGTTATAGCCTACTTCGGAATGAGACCCATGGGGACAACACGGATGCAGATGAAGAACTAATACCACTTCGCAAGGCAAGGGCCGAAACCGAGTTGGGTGACCAAGGCATTGACATTCCGGAAGTGGGCAAGGATCGACGTCTTGCCATCTGACAATCTTGATGAAGCTAACTTAAGTCTGTCTGAAATCGGGTTTTAGGCGCTTTGTAGACCTTTGTGACCAATGCACGATTTGTACATTGCTTTGATGGCCTTGGGAATAGCGAAGGGACGT
>JASFDG010000067.1:35097-66147 GCA_036937095.1 Phaeolepiota aurea
AGGGCAATCACAGGTCAAACAGGGTCACTTTCGGGGACGGAATTCTATCTGCTCTAGGCATGTCTTGGCGTTTTAGATAACTGCGCTTTGCCTAACAGGCCGGAAATTAGGGGAGCAACACCGCAAGCAGAAAAGAATGCTTAGCCCTGTATTTTCTATCGCGCATATGCGCCAGATGAGTGAGCCTCACGTTCAGCACGTGCCCATTGTATACCTCATGATGGTCGGTCTTCCTAGTGCCAATTTTTAGCAAGGTCGCACAGCAGGTAGACACCCATACCACAACCTGTGCATCCAATACTAACAAGGTGCTTCCCCAGCTTCGAACGACGATTCTCAAAAAGGTCGAAAATGGACCCCAAGAGGTATGTGCGCGGGTGATTAACGACCTGAACCTTCCCCGAACGAAAACACAGATTGATATGCTCCATTGGATGACGCGCACTGCACTAGAACTCATCGGCCAGAGCGGGCTCGGATACTCGTTCGACCCCCTGACTGAGGACAATAGCCCTCATAAGTTCTGCAATGCGACCAAGCTGCTTGTGTAGGTTTCTCACCTTTTACCCGCCTCTATAATAGGTCCTAAATTTTGCATCTAGACCAACAATGATGAGATTATTCCTTCCCCGCACATTCCTCCTCCCGCTGGCCTCGAAGATTGGAACACCTCGTTTTCAGCGATTTGTGGTAGATATGTTACCCTGGCAAAACCTCCACAGAGTTAGGGACATCATTGATGTATTCCACGAGACCTCCGTTGAGATCATTAAGGCAAAACGGCAAGCCCTAGAAGCGGGCGGCGATGCCATCCTGAAGCAAATTGGACAGGGAAAAGACATCATCAGTGTTATCAGTACGTTATTGCCATATACGATCTCGATAGATGTCTGACAAATCTTTCCGTTTTTGAAGTGCGCGAGAACATGAAGGTGTCTGCAGAGGACCGCATGTCCGAGTCTGAGGTTCTTGGGCAAATCAGGTATTTTGTTTGTGTGCAAAAAAAGCTCAGTACCGTAACGCAGCTTCTTCCAGCTCGCTGACATTTGCAGCCACTGACACCACGTCGGGTGCTCTTACCCGCGTCCTGTCGCTTTTGGCCGAACACCAGGATGTCCAGGAAAAGCTAAGAGCGGAACTTCTACATGTGCGCAAGACTTACGGCGACCTTTCATATGACACGTTGGTGTCACTCCCATTTTTGGATGCCGTATGTCGAGAGACCCTGAGATTGTAAGTAAAGTATTAAATTGCCTGTCAAAAAAAAACTCAATCCAATTAAGGTACCCGCCTATTGCGATAGTACCCAGAATGTATGGCCCCTCCAACTCGCTTTGCCAGTCCCTGAATACAGTGAAAACACAGCGCGCGTCAAGATGTCATACTACCGTTCTCGAAGCCTGTCGAGTGCGTTGGGGGCCAAGAAATAAACGAAGTTTTCCTCCCGAAGGGCACCCCCATTTTGGTGTCAATCTTGGCAGCCAACCGCAGTCCAGAAATATGGGGACCTGACGCATACGAATGGAGACCCGAACGATGGCTTTCACCCCTGCCGGAATCTGTGGCTGACGCACGCGTCCCAGGAATATATTCGCATCTGTAGGCTTTATGTACGATCAGTCGAATTATTGGGGGATTCCTGATGCATTACTTGTAGGATGACTTTCTTGGGCGGGGGAAAGGCTTGTATGTAAGTTTGCCATGTTTAATCAGCCAGGCGCGCTTAAACAGGGTGTTTGACGTCTGTCAAGCGGCTTCAAGTTCTCGCAACTAGAAATGAGTACGTGTCATTATTCGGCCTAGTAGAATGGATGGCTAAACCATGCTTATATCGACAGAGGTCGTACTTGCAACCCTTTTGGAATCAGTACAATTCACCCCGTCAGACAAACAAATACACTGGCAGATGAACGCCATAGCAAATCCTGTTGTTGTTGGAGGCGATGGGGAGCCGGAACTCCCGCTGAGTGTAACAGCTGTCATCTGAGGCCAATTGATCAATCCATTCCACTCTTTTGGGGGAGGGGGGATGCCGGGCACAACCGCCATGTTCACGCTTACACGAAACCGCGAGGTGACCTACAACACTCTTCATCAGTCTTCTGCCGAAATAGATCTGATCTCCCTATCATGTTTTCGCCTTTTATAAAATGAGAATCACGGTGATAACGTACCCCAGATCATGAGCCCACATGCAAGGTGATTCTTCAGAAACAAAACTGGCAAAAATAAGTGCAATATCCCACACCACCCTTGGTCAGCGCCTCGATATTTCCTAGATTCCTCGGGGTTTGTAATTCGATGAACTGCCAAGAGTTCATCGTTCAACGCTCAGTACTCAGTGCCCAGCCCTGTGACTCTGGCCACGGCACGTGCATGGACTGCCAGTGGATATTGATTTTATGCTTCCCTGGAAAGTTTGTTCAGTTTCTTTATATACAGTCAAGCCGCTTCTCTTCTCTTCTGAACCTCCGTAACTTTAGTATAAAAGTACGAGGTAAGATGGTTGGGACGCTGATAGCTTGGCAGCTATCGAATCGTCGTCATGCTCACGCTTACCAGAGCAGCATTCATCTTTGCAGTGGCGTCAAATTGTATTTTAGACATAACTGTTGGGGCTATGCGCATTGTGACATACAACTTGCGTTTTGACTCCAAGCCCGACAACATCACCGTGGAACAGTCGCTCCAAGCTCTTGACAATCAGGATCCACTTCAGGAACCGGCGTTTCTGAACGTTACAACTGAACAGCCGTGGAGTTTGCGCCGGTTGCGTGTTGCTGAGCACCTACTCAGCGAGGGGGTCGTTCTAGCAGGTAGGGTGCAAATTTCAAGCAAATGCGGTGGCTCCGCTCACGCAAACTAGATTTTCAAGAGGCGCTTGTGCGACAGGTGCACGATCTTGCGGATCTCTTTGGGGAGGACTGGTCCTGGGTAAGTGGATGTATCAAGTCCTGCCGTTGCAACTGGCTGATCTCACAAGATTGGCGTCGGTCGCGACGACGGAGTTGAGGCGGGAGAATTTAGCCCTATCTTCTACAAAAAGTGAGAGGGAAGGTGTAATAGGCAGGATTCTGATATTTTCCCCAGCACGGCATTGAAGCTACTCTCCAATGATTCTTTTTGGCTTTCGTACGTTTCATGCTCATTTTATCACGGTCGTGATGACACCCAAGTAATGTACTCTAGAGACACGCCATTTGAGCCCTCGAAATTTCCAGGTGCAGGGTCGTTCCGAATCTGCACAGCGGCGCATTTCGCCGTCCTCGATTCACCGTCTGCAAAAGGGTCCAACAAAAAATTCACGCTGTTGAACGCTCATCTTGACGATCAATCCGATGCCCAACGGCGCCTCGCTGCCTCCCTTCTCCTCACTCGAGCGCGCTTCGAAGCAGTGAACACAAAGGCGCCCGTGTTCGTAACAGGCGATTTCAACAGGGGAGTTGCTCTACACCACAGACCACCGCGCGGCTGACTTACTCGTTGGCCACAAACCTGAAGTCAATCAACAGGGCCTGATTCGGGCGCATACAGCATCATCACTGGCGCCGCGCCGCCAGTGGCAATCAACGCCACGTTTGCTGCGAAATTCGCGGTCAAGCCAAGCCAGCTCCCCGACTTCCGCATGTTCGATTTCAGGGCAGAAGCGCCGCGCGCCCGCGTGTCAGCGAATTTTGCGACGTTCACTGGGTTTACGGCCCCCGAGGACACATCCTCGTGGGCGAGGATAGACTTCGTGTTTGGGGGGAGTAATCTTGGGTGGTCAGTTGCTTTATTTGGTGCATCACGCCAACGAGCGCAACATTAGCTGATTTGTATGCAGGGCGGCAGAGACATACAAGGTCGATACATCGTTGGCGGATGATGGGGTGCTTGCCAGTGACCATCGCCCAGTTTTCGCAGACGTAACAATTTGATGTGGACATCGGAGGCTATATAGCGGGTGTTATAGTCCCTCCGGATCTTTTGTGGTTCTTCCATTGTGCACATCCTGTAATAGGTGTGGAATAATCCAATCGAGGCTAAAGCTTGAGCTTGAGGGATTGCTGACAGGATAAGCCAGGAGGCCCTGGGACCAATCGATACACTCAATTCCCAGCCGAATATGCAAACTAGCTAGATATGGAACAAATGGTGCCCTGGCTCGCAGAGTTTCCCGCAGGTTCTGTCTTTTTCTCCGCTCTTCCTGTTTTCTAGTACCTAGAACAACCACGGCCCAACTGCAAGAAAATCAAGATGAGCTTCAAGGCCAACGGGGGAAACGACAACAATGACTCACCCCGCCCCCGTGGGCCCTCAGGCTTGATCTGCAGGCAGCTCTGGTGTATCAGGTTGAGCGCTTTGACGGCGTCGCGGCCCTGGATGACGCAGGAGATGTTGATCTCGCTTGCGCCTTGGCTGATCATCTCAATGTTCACGTTCCCCTGAGCCAGCGTCGTGAACATGAGTCCCGCGATGCCGACCATGTTGCGCATCTGCTTCCCGACGAGCGATAGGATCGCCATATCGCGGTGCACAGAGACCTGCCGCGGTCATTATGCAGTCATGCATTATGTGTAAAGAGGGGGACTCACGGTCCCACTATTTCGCAACTCTTTGACGAGCCGGTCGAGGAGCTTCTTTGCGAGCCCGTCCTCGATGGCCATACTCACGTGCACCTCGCTTGTGCTGATGAGATCGACAACGACCCCGAAGCGGTCCAAGGTGCTAAAGATGCCCGCGAGGAACCCATGGGAGACGCTCTTGCGGTTGGAGTTCACATTCAGCACGACGATGTGGTCCTTGATCGTCACCGCTGTCGGGAGGCGCTTGCGCTGATGGGTGTCCGCGCTCGCGTCGAATTCCTGCATGCGCTTCGGCACCAAGGGCTCGAAGACGGGCGAGTCAGAGGCGTCCAGGGTTCCGTCTGCGTCGGGGTGGATGACTGTGCCCCCGCCGGCGGGGTTGTCGACGTTTTTTATGCGAATGGGGATCTTCTTGCGGATGACCTGCTCCATCGTAAACGGGTGCACGACCTCGCTGCCGTAGTACGTTAGTTCGGCGGCCTCGTCAGGTGAGATCATGGGGATGACGCGCGCGGTTAGGACTTTGCGAGGATCCGCGGTGAAGATGCCGTCCACCTCCTTCCAGATCTGGAGCTCAGAGGCCTGAAGACCCACGGCGAGCAGCGCGGAGAGCAAGTCGGTGTACCCACGTCCAATCTGGTGCAGTAGAGATCCCGGGACAGGCCCGAAGAACCCTTGATTCAAACGCAAGAATGAGCATTGCATTGTACAGATTCCATGCCTACGTACCTGTGACAACTGGCACCCTCCGGCCGCAATGGCGTATTCGCTCTCCAACCAATTCAGATAGCCGATCGTAGAATGATTGATCAAGCGTTCTCGTCAGTAAGTCGTCGCTGTTGTCTGGTGGTATTATGTCTTCCAGGGACACGTATTCGGCATCAATTCCCTAAAATGTGTCCGTCTATTGGTGGCAATTCGAAGCAGGCAAACGAGATGCTTACCTGATCACGCAGTACAGCTGTCATGATCTTACACGCCAGCCTTTCCCCAAGACCAACGATGCTATCTCGGGAACGAGGGGATATCTCGTCAATGACCTATAGAACGCCACGAATCGTGATAAGGTAACAGTAGTCAAATAACGAAATATCATGTAGGAGGTGGAACACATACCTTTGTTGCCAAGAGAAAGCTGCGTAGCCATTCACAATCCCTCTCGATCTCAGATTTGAGCTCCTTGAGGAGGTCGGGGTCACGTACGGAGGCACGTGCGGCTGCGAAGTGCTCCTCACGAATGAGATCGACAGTTGCACTGAACGCTGGCTGAGATTGTGCTGAAAGGGACTGCAATGATGGAGTGATTGTGGTGAAGGAGAAGGTAGCACAGGGTGACGATGACGGCGACGAGCGGCTACGTGGCTGAGGACTTGTTGCGGGCGAATGCGAGTCTTCATAGCCCGCGCCAAAAAGTCCGCGCGAGACGGGTGTTACAGTGCCTGGTGTACCTGCTGGTTTGTTTCTGCGCTGCAGCGCCTCTGATGCGGCACGCAGAAGGAGGTTCGTCGTCCCCAGTGCCTTTGTCGAGCCCGATCGGGCAGAACATACAACTGCGACCTTATGTTGGTCAATGTAATTGCTAAAAACAAGAGATTTTCAGCATGCGCAGGGATAGACTGAAGGGGAGAACTGACGAAACGATGTCACCTGCAATTTTGGTAGGAAACTTGCCAACGCTCGTGCCACCAAACTTCTGGACGAGCCATTTAGCTGCTGGGTCCATGGTGTTCTGGTGGAGATTTGGGGGTGTCCTCGGTGCCTGCGACGACGAAGAGGGCGATGGTGGTGGCGACGGTGAAGAAAATTCTGCCATTTTCTTGCCTATCCTCTGGTCGGACGATCTTGTTAATGTTTTAAGTAGGAAAGATTTCAGATTGTAATCACGCAATTAAAAAAAACGTAACCATATCGGGAAATCTTTCTCACTGTCAAAATGCGTGTTTTTACAAGACTGGGCCCGGAGGTTAAAATGATGCACCTCGGCGGAGGCTTAGCTAGATCTTCCATACCCATTAGGAGGGGCATATGGCAGGAATCATGAATGTCTCCTAGAAGAGAAGGACCTTATCATATATGTCCTTATGTATTTCATTTCATCGGTTCAATGGTCTAGTGGTTATGATTTCTGTCTCACACATTGAGATTGCTGAAGCATCGCTTTGGTTCACAGAAGGTCTCCAGTTCGATCCTGGATTGAACCACTTTTTGAACTTAGCTACTATATATGTCATCAAAGTGCAAAATCTCATTTTTGACTACCGTCGCCTTCAAATAGAATTAAGATATATGAACTTGAATAAGAAAAACACAGCAGAGGTGTGATGAAAGCGGTGACAACTTTTGCCAGGAACATTGTCAAAAAGATGGGATTTTTGCTACGAGGGCACAATTCAAATGACTCTTCCTACAATGTGCACAAGAGGTGTTGAAAGTAAAAATAAAGTGTGACAGAAATTTGGAAATGTGGCGTGGCATAATAAGGTTTTGCCGTGTTGATTTTATGCAAACACCCAGGTTGCAATTGGAAGCCAGGTGGTTGTGGTAATCACAGAAGTGATTTATTTGCACACCTTGAGGGTAAGTGACTCTCACCTGGAGCAGGGGCAACCCCTAGCCATATGGTTCAATGGTCTAGTGGTTATGATTTCTGTCTCACACATTGAGATTGCTGAAGCATCGCTTCGGCCCACAGAAGGTCTCCAGTTCGATCCTGGATTGAACCAATTTTGCGAGGCAGAACAAGCCTTCCTGAGTGAAATAACAAGATGAATGCCTAGAAGTAGTAGATTGTATCTTAATGGAGAGCTCGTGGCGAGCTAGGTATGAATGATGATATATATGATACGCAGGGTGCATAGCCGCCCGATATCGTCTACTAAGGTCGAGGGGGTATCCGCACGTCGCCCAGCGACGAATCCGGGATGGGCGAATGGCTATGACTCCGAGATGCACTCGTCCGATGCGGGAGGCCTAGCTCATCCGCACGCGCCTTGCCCTCCCTCTTTTTTTTTCGCAGCAGCGTCCGTTCGTCCGACTCGTTCTGCTCATCCTCATCTGTCTCGTCCTCCTCCCGCAGCTGGTGCAGGCCCACGCTATCGCCTCCGGCTTCTGGGGGCTCCTCGAATGTATTGAAGAGTGTCGTTGATTGTGCGCGGTAGAGCGAACTTTGACGCCCATGCCGTCCAGGTCTTGTAGCGGGTGCGCCGACATCTCCTCGCTCGCCTGCTCCAATCCACCCATCCAGGGACATCCTGCCTTGAAGGCTCAATCGTGGGTTCATAAGGCCGCCCTCTAGTGCACCGTGTCCATTATGGTCGAGTGGGGGTTCCGGAGTTCGAGAAATGTTCAATAAATGAACCCCCAAGAACGTAACAACAAATCCAGAAAGTAAGGAGAGGGTATTTGTAGCATCGGTGGTGTTGAACCCTTGGAACAGGATGAGGGATGCGACGAGGGTGGCGGTGGAAAAGCAGACATAATACATAGGGTTTACACTGGCATCTTCTTCAGTTGAATAACGAACGCATCGAAAAGGGGACTTACACGTTGGTTGAAAAGGTATCCAGAGCTTTGTTAAAGTAATTCATTTGGACCATGATACAGAGCGCAACGATTATCCCGAAAACGTAGGTACTTGGATGAGTGAATTGGTTGTGACCGCTGAGGGTAAGTTTGACTGCAACACCGAAGCCTTTGATTGCCATGACAGAGACGGAGCCAACGAGGGAGCAGATTGAGATATAAACAAGGGGATTGGAGCGACCATATTTCGGCGCGATAGAGTAGATCATGACAAGAGAGAAAACAAGCACCGTCAGACAGTACATGAGGAAGCCTGGGTAATGAGCCTTGAGGTGATTTTAGAGAGTGGGATTTGATGATAGCGCTCACCCGGTTGAATGGCATAATGGAGTATTTCGTCTACGGTTTCAACGGGGGCATCTTCGGGGGCATGCAGGACAATAATTAAGGATCCTAGCAGACATAATGTACAGCCAAGACGTCCAAGATGTCCGAGCTCTTCGCCGAGTAGGAAGGATGCAAGAACAGCACTGAGAAAGGTGAGATGGGAACAATTCACAATCGCAAGGCTTACCCAATCAACACACTGAGGGCACCAAGAGGCGTAACCAGTATAGGAGGAGCGAAGGTGTATGCAGCAAAGTTGGCAACTTCAGAAAGAGGTAAGAAGGTAAGAAAGTTGCTACGAGGAAAAAAAAACTCACCTTCCCCAAGAACGACTAATGATGCAAGTCATTTGTCAAATGCAATCCTTGAGACGAAATTAAGCGGTACGCACGAGTTGATATTCCTGCCCACCAAATGGGATTCCGAAGATAAGAGAGGTTGTCTGATGCCTGTGCGCCATATACGGAGCTGTTCTTGGCCGCATCGTTCAAACCCTGAAGGTGCTGCAGTTAACAATGCAAATGTTGATAAATGGGCTTACCTTTTTTGTTATGATAAAACTTGTGCCGATGGCCAGCGAACTAGACACAGCGAGCGCGAGGCCGATATACTTGTCCTCAACCATGGTGGAAACGACGTCGGAAGGCCTCGAGCCAGCAATACAGGACTCAGGATGAAAATCGAGACTCGAGAGCTGGCGGTGTCCTATTTCGCACGTGTCACTTTACTGGGTGATGGCATTGTGCCTGTTGGAAAATCTTCTCCCATTAACTTAACGACCCTTGGTTGTTCAAGTACGTATCAAACCCTGGCCAGTCATTAAGTATATACATTTACCAAAAATTTATCAACAGGGATATGCTATGAATATATATGTACTCGACAAGTATCTACGACGATGGGGGGTGCGGAAAACTGTGCAGGATATGGAGGCAATGCAAAATGTTATGAAATACAATATTTTCAAGGTATGTGGGTCAGATTCCGATGCGGGGTTATGCTGGCAACTTGGGGAGTGGGGTGTATCGCACAAGAAGAAAGCGGATTGGAGGGTTACAAGAAACGAAAGCAGCAAAATTGGTGTTACCGTTCTTTAACGATTCATATCTTGGCTGACTTCCTGATGAAGGGCGTTTCTTGGAACAGATATCTTGAGGGAATCTTAAGCCTGCGGCCTGAATCTTGACAGCGGTGAAATCTCACTGGCGGTGCTCAGTTTCAACGGACGATAATGTCCTGCGCATCTTCGCTCTCAGCTGGCGGCCCACATGGTATCTTCAATGTCAAGATACCATCCTCCATCACCGCATCAATATCTTCGCGCTAAAGATTTGCAGTGGCAAGGGCGAACACCAGCAAATAGGACACAAGGGGAAAGGGACAAAAGAAACATGAATCAAAAACTCACACATCTCAGAAAGAGACGAGGCTCGAAAAGCCCACAGAAAGGAGGAAATGAGCGCACTTTTATATTAGATGGGACTGGAAATGTTCGCGTGAATTCACCGAACTTTCGCTCTCGAATTGTCATATCAGACCCTACGCTCCCCTCCAACGGGATCGGAAAGGCAGGTCTTGTGTGACCGTGTATAGTCAGCTGCCTGACGCGATTGTAGTAGCACGTCGAGAGCGTCACTCTCACGTCGCTCCTTTTCACGCCCGGGAGCTCGAGCATTGCTGTCAGCAATCGTGTCTCTGGGTCATAGTGGACATCCGATCGGATGATAAAGCGCTTCCTGCTGGAGCTCTCGGTCGTTGGTCGAGGCGACGTGGCAAGGAGCGCCGACGGTGTGGCCGTGTTGGGCGAGCTGGACACGAAGTTCAGACGGTTGCATCATGCTGTGAATATAGGAACTCACCCTGTAGCTGATTCAAAACTCGAGATTCGACTGCCGACGATGGGAGACGGGACTACAGGCGACGGCATGGCAGACGAAGTTGACGCTGCAGAAGGCGGAGGCCCTTGCCCCACAAACCTGACATGCTGTTCACGCTGCGGATAGTGCCTCAATGGGTTAAGCGCCTGGCCTGCGGCGCTCACTGGCCGACGATATGGATGTATTTGCTGTTGGTGGTGTGTTGCATGCGAGCGCCCTGAGCGCATTACCATCGTCGTGCTCGAGCCGGCAGCTGCGGGGCTGGACTTCCTCCTACTGGTCATAGTGGCGGGTGACGTGTCAATAATTGGGGGCAGTGTCTTAAACTCTCCCATGGGTGGGTTGTCTAACCTTCCCTCTTGCTGTAGATCTTGGACATGGCGAAGCTGGATGGGTTCACTAGGCGCTGGTGATTCTTCGAGCTGTATAGTCTGATACTGTGGAGTTGCATGTACTGGCGATTGGTCGGCCTGCTGAGAATGTTGTTGCTGCTGTTGCTGCTGTTGCTGCTGTTGCTGTTGTTGCTGTTGTTGCTGTTGTTGCTGTTGTTCTTGCTCTTGCTCGACGGTTTCCCATTGAGGGAATCCTTCAAGGGGGGTGGATGGTGTTGAATAATTTTCACTGGGAAACTGGCCAAAGGGAAATGACATGGCAAAGTCAACCTTGAGGCGGGGCTTGGGATGTATCTCATTTTATAGGGCGGGGCTCAGCTTGAGTCACGGATCCTAATTGGCCACCGGTGCCGCTGAAATCATCTTCGAACAATGGGCATGAGGCAGCGGGACCCCGGCCACTGCCGAATCCACCAATCAAATCCATCAAAAGGCGCACCGACGGCGCAGGGTCGCACGGCGCAGCACAGCCACCATTGTTCCTTACACTTGGCTCCAATCTCGTCCTTGTAAAATAACTTTAGGTGAAATGATTAAACAATGCTACAATAATAGCATAAAAGAGAGCGAGGAAAACACTGGATAGCACTACATAGCTTGTTCATTCTGATTGATTCCGTGAGTCACCGCCTGCACCAAGGCTGGTGCCATTGGGACTGGATGATTTGACTTCGGCGACACTGGAAATTTCAGCCGCGGCGAGGAGATTGTGGCTGCCCGCTCGGGGCCTTGTCAATAAGGAGCCTGTTTCTGCCACTCTTGCGCCACGGTCGATACTATTTCGACGACTTTGCGGTCCAGTAAATGGACGGAAGTTCCCAGACTCATTGAGACCCATGCGGCGCTCTCCAGTATTTCTGGTTGCGGTGGAGTTCCGCCGGCTAAGTGGTTCGATCGGGGATAACGAAGGCTCGCGATGGGGCATGTGATACGATACATTCGGAGACCCGAAGGAAGATGAGAGTGACGGCGGGGGAACTGATGGGTATGATAGGGCAGTAGGCAGTGTCCCATAGGTCGTAGTATGGGGAGAATTGTACGCAAGCGATGTAGGGGGGCTTGTGATGTTCGTGCTGGCGGTCAGGAAGCTCGCAGGATTTGTAGAAGTCACTGGAGAGAAAGGGAATGGTGTATCAGACGATGACGGGGAATGCGAAAGGGGTGTCGTGCTTTCGGAAGCGATATTGTTTATAGGTCGGTGAATCTGTGAAGGCGGGCGTGGTATGGGAACGCCATTGCTGGGACGAGGGTTGTAGGCGGAGAGGTTCACAACAGATGTTGAAGGGGAAGATACACTAGAAAACCGCCTACGCCTGTGTATTGGCTGAGACAGGGGGTCCCGGTCTGCCGCAGAAGAAAGGCCCACGAGGCTATCCACTGGAATACCAAGCTGCATAATCCAGCGGTGAATGTGAGTGTCTCCTGAACATACAAGACAAACTCACCCGCATTCGGTGGTCAATGAGCTCCTCGCGGTAGATCTCGTTTAGCCTGCTGACCCTGATAAATTCCCGCTCTGTATCTGCCAACTTGTTCCTCAATTGCTCGTTTTCGCGACACATGGCCTGTAGAATGAGTTCAACGCTGGGTTCGGCGGGATCCGCCTCCGCTGTGAACGAACGAGCACCAAGGCTTGTGTCCGGAGACACGCTTACGCTTGGAAACCCGTTGCTATTGCCATTGCTGCTTTGTTGCGCCTGCATCTGTTGTTGTGCCAGCCGAAGCTTACTGAGCTCGCGTGTCAAGCGGTTGACTTGGCTTTCGGACTCGGCCTCATGGATATTCTCGATTGTGATTTTCTGCTCCCGCAACTCATTTCACAGCCGTTTTCAGGACGTTGCTGTATGTTGGATTGGCAATGAATTTGCAACATACCTCTTCAAGCTTCCGAGACAAGACATTGACGATGCGCTCTTCCTCTGCTTCGTAGGCATTGATGAGATCTTCCTGCTCTTTCTGGGAGCTGACAGACAGACGACGGATGGGGGGTGAAAAAGACATTTGGTGTATCGAAAAAGCTAGAAGTAGAGTCAGTATAAGAAGCCAAGCCTGGATGGTATGAGCAGACTTTTTTTTACGTGGAATTGGGATTCATCGGACTCGCAAGTCTTAACCCAATAAGGCGCCTATGTTGCCGGAACACCGGAGATACTTCGCGGACTTCGAACCTGTCCATTTCGGGTATCCAAGGACCATGGGGACCAATCCTCATGGACTTCGTCCCATCATTGAAAACGTTGCCCAGCTTTCCTTTGAAGATCAAATGACCGACGACTTCGGAGCTAACTTGTAATATATTAATTCACACAAACACCACCGATACTACAAAGTTTTCGGATCAACAATTATAGTAGAGAATTCGTTCCATAACCACGTTCCCCAATTAATAAATATAAGTGGTAGAAATCGCCTGTGCAAATCTACGCCGTTGATCGTGGTAAGAAGTCGAAAAGAGCGGGGATGAAGTGTAATGCATCGGAAGGCATTGCACCTCCAGATCAATGACTGGCTTGCCAGCTATCTCGAGATTTACCCCGGCCCCCGCCAATGATTCCAATCCTAACCCTCTACCAATGCATCTTCAGATTCATGCTGTCAGGGGTGTGGAAAAATTAGTCTCCAACACCTCACGGTCCGCGAAGTTTTTAAAGGGGCCAGCACGGAGGAAAGCGTCGCTTCCTTTGTGTTGAAATGGCTGCAGTCCGCGCACAGCAACGTGCAGCCTCTGAAGCTTCGTCCCTAAGGAGTCGTTGATAATCTCCGGGAGGCATCCCCAATTAAATGACTGAAGCAGGACATCATCGGGGATGCCAAAGAAGGATAAGGCATCGTTGTGACCGATTGCGAGGGTAATGGAAATATCATCCAGTGCGGCAGACTTGACTTGGCAGAAGAACGTGCGCATGAAACGTTCGAGGGCGCGCGAATATTTTGCCTCTTGGCTGACTTGCAGGCCTTCCAAATGCACGGAGCGGACGCAGACACAATGGCTGAAATCGAGTTGACCCAGCTGCTCGATGTCTTTGGATGGAATATTAGTTGAAGATAATGAACCCTTGGAATCAAGCTCACCAGTACTGCACCCTGGCATGACGATATCAAGATGCTGTATAGCGGGACCAGCAGACTCGATGTACTGGCGTATCAATGAAATCGAGGCTGAACCACTATCCAGGTTGATTCGGAATGTGTGGACGGGGGGGATTGGCTTCTGCTCCAAAAAGAACTCGAGCACGCCCTGCTGCGAGTGTTTCCCAACATCTAATAATGGGATGCAGAAGGGCACAATGGGACGTAATTGTGCAGTTTCGCTGTTCGCCTGCTTCTCCCACCAGGACTTTGAAATGGACAGCGATTGCAGAGCGGGCAACGTGCTGATATATTCGAAGAACTCCGCTGGAGAATCGAAAGATTTGTGACGTGCCTCCAATCGTTGTATGCCCTTCAAATCGTTGAGCAGAACCCAAAAGGGGGGCGGGATATCCGCGAAGGAGATATCGGCGAAGCGAATGGAGGATACGCCATGAAGTCGGCGGCGAAGGCGGCCTTCATCCTCAGGGATGTAGAATTCGCCCGCCCTTCTTCGTGAAGCCCTGCGCAGTCCTCGCCTCTCTCTGACCACTATGCGTCTCACCGCTGGAGCGACAGTGCTCCATGGAACATCGAGAAGCTTCAAGAAGTCACAGATCCTCGTGCTCTCGACTTCAACCTCTCCAAAAAGGTGGAAGCGACTGGCTGGAACGAGCACTGAGGACACCTGGCTGCATGCTATGAGAGACGGGCGGTCCTTGTGCAAAAAGTCGACAATATGGTCGAGGGTCTCGGTGGGTAAATTTGGGGACATTGCTTCCTAGAAAATACCTCAGCGTCAGGGACATACGCCTTCAGATTCACGATTTACTCACCAAGTAGATGGGTCAAGCTCGCTACAGGTTTTGGTGTAAGGCAACTGTTCAAGAAGCTAATGAGTTGCAGGAACAATTGGCAACAACAGCGCACAAGCTGACGATTATATGTATGCTTCAAATCTCTATGCAGTAGGCATCCACCTGGAGCGCCTGATAGCCCCGGGTCTGTGTTGTGATGTAAAAATCATGTACCAATCGCTTCTGATTAACATCATCGTGTAAACTCAGCAGCTCCAAAGGACGAGAGGCTGGATCAAACCCAATAAACACGGGATCCGAAGCAAAAGATGGAAAACAGCCTAGAATACAGATTTTGTAACAGTCTTCTGAGGCGATATAGCTCAGCAAGTGAGCTGCCATCCAATTGACCCACTCACAACTCAGATGCAGGGCCAGGTAATGTGCCTGCTGCGATGGCAGAAACTCCAGGTAATATCCTTATTCGTATTCGTATTGTCGAAGGATGGGATCCAGGTTCCCCATCACGTCTCGGCCAACTGCCACAGGCGACTCGACCCGTGAAACTGCATCACAGCAAAGGGGGCAACATCTGTAATGCTGTCGCTAATGGTATTGATATCTTGCTGTATGTCATTGACAATAAAATACTAAGAAGACAAAAAGCGGATTATAAAGGCGTAGAGGAGAAGAACAAATAGGGTAGCTCAGATTTCAGAAGTCGTACCCCTCTACCTTGAAAGTCTTGCCATACTGTAGATAACTGTCCATAATTTTTAGTATCGGTTCGGGAAGCCCCATGCTAAGCAGGGTGAACGAAATTTTTTGGTGTCCGTGGATCTGCCCAAGTTTGAAGAAGCTTCGGGCAATCTGTGTGGGGTACTAGCAATGAAATGGAATCAGTGATATGAAAGAAAATCACACCCAAATGTACGCACCGTCATCTCCGTGTACTCAGCATACTGGTAAGCAGCCACTCTGATCGCTGTCTGAATCGACCGTTGGATGTCACCTTCATCAGCATACATCTCCATTAGCTTAGCCCAGGGCTTCTGGGAGTAACGTGGGGAATCCAGACAACGCTGATATGCCTCCTTGGCATCCTCCTTGTGGTGCAAACGAAGTCCAAGATCTCCAAGAATCTCCCATTCCAACCCCGTTTTTCGATATGCTACACGCTGCGTTTTGAAGTGCGCAACTTCCGCTCTGTAGATCGTCCAAACTCGTAGGTCCTGGTTTGACCTGTGAGTCGCATTGGAAAGGCTAACATGGCGTCATGGACGAACCTCATAAAGGACCATGAACAGGTTGTCTAGCCATCTCTCACATAGCCGTTTGTTGCTAAAAGAGAATGCTTCTTGGCTCGAAGGGGCGGGAGTTGCATCGCCAGATGATCGATCATCTTCCCCAGCAGCTGCTTGTACAGGTTTCTCGAGGGTCGTCTCCTTGATGCCGTTCTGCTTAACATCTTCGTTGGTGGCGGGTCCATCAGGTTTTGCAGTTATGGCTTCTTCCTCTTGGTCTCTATCTGACTCAGTAGAGATTCTGATTGTAGGGATCGTGCTCGCAACCCCCAAGGTTGTCCTGTTCATGTCACTCGAGGTGGATTGTCTTGGTGAATCCGACGACAACATTGCGCGAGTGGATGCGTTGTCGTCGGTCACGGGTCTCGTTGCGGTTCCATCTTCATAAATGATAACCTGACCTGCATCCCCATTGGCATCATCGACATCCGCCTTGCCGTTAGTCCCGGCAACAGCTTGTTGAATATCTCCCTTGGCCTTCTGCATACGGTACTCTTCCTCCATCACAAAAACACTGCTTCGCGTTTTGAGAAGTTCGTCCCAGCCAATTTGGGAAACAATGCGCGTCAAAACAGAGTAAGCCCTGGCCCATGTGCCGCGCAGGCCCGGTGCGGGCAATCGTTGGAGAGCAGGATCAGCCTAGAATCAATCAGTAGGACGTTTGGTATGGTAGTTACATATCTACCTCGTCATCCTCAGTCTTTTGCCGGTCTGGTAGTATCTCCCCAATCGTTCGATGGAACGGCAAGTGTATTCTTGAAGCTGGCAACGTACGATGCGCGTCGCGACCATTAAAGGTAAACATAGGACAGGAGTTGAGAGTCAGAAGGGCAGATTCGTATTGGCCAAGGTCGATATAGAGATCTGCCAACTTTTCCCATGTGACAAATTCGCTCGGTGCCCAATTCACTGCCTGCCGCGCCAACTTGAGAGCCCACTCCTGCTTCCCCTTAGAACGCAACAGGTCACATTGCACATGCAGGAGGGTATACGATTGTGGTGTTTGCTTCATCGCAGCTGCCATAATCTGAACCGCCTTAACTTCCTCGTCTAGACAAGATAAGTACTCGTGAAAGTCCGAACCAAGGAAAAGACTCAACTCATTCCGATGTAGCTCCTTGCCAAGAGGGAGGAGACTTCAGGTTCCCGCGTTGATAGCTTTTCGAACAAATTTGCGGCTGGTTGGTATCGCCCACTGTCGCCAAAATATTTCAAGATGCCCGCAGTCAAATGGTTCGACACGACCGTTGCGACCTGGATTTCAGGATCTGATCCAACTTGCCACCCCTTGGTAAACAAGGCTTCAGCGGCCTGTAGAAACCGAATTTCGCTCTCGTGCGTGGGGATGGGATCCAGCTTGCGATAGGCCTCCAGCCAATATGTAGGGTCATCCGAGTAGAGAATTGCGCGTAGTAGTGCGGATACGTATGTTTCTTGCCACATCTCGGGCGTAGCCTCATGCCTACACCCTAGATTAGCTCAACAAAGCGAATGACTATATGTTTTGGCTCACCTTTCCCCACGCAAATCAATCACGTATGCATTCACCCCACCTGGTATCCTCACGTCCACGCGTATATCCACCCGAGAAAAGGCGTTAAAGCAGCTGTGTCTGTTTAAGTAAAAAAACTATGACGTCGGAGTTAAGCTGCACACCAGTAACACCCGTTCCGCACTTTCCACGCAGCTGTTTTTGAGAACCACGCCGAACTGTCTTCGATAGCATAGGTGAGAGAGTTGATGTAAGCGGCGAGAGATGCTGAAGACGATGCATCTACACCGGAGATATAATGGTATGAGCTCAGCTGCAACAATAGATACGGACATGTCACGAATCAAAGAAAGGAAAAGTCGGATGGGGGAACACATACCTCCCGCTGACCACTGCGCCCCGTGCTTTTTACAACGTGGCAAAGATCCGGTGGTCCTAGTTCCCGAAATGTGGCTATAAGCGCGTTCAGCGGCATGTATGAACTGGGGTGTGGCAGCGCGTACATAAGCTCTCAGTTCGAGCATTGATGGCTTCACCATTCTCGACCTGGGTTTGAAAATTTAACCTACATGATCATAATGCATTATGGGTAAGAATACCTCGAAGATCTCTGGTATGTCCTTAAAGGACGCCTCTGCCATTCGGAGAAGGTTGCTGTTCGTGACCAAAAGAAAGTTACGTCCTTATTTGTTGAAACCATCTATGCCAAACATCATCTATTTGTCAACACCGTTTCCGCTTTCCCACTGGCACTGGAGGACCGCAGCTTGTGGTGTAAGAAAATTCAATTCCAAGCAGAACCTTTACAGGAGATAGCAAAATCACATATGCAAAAATGAATCTATTTGATCTACGAGCCCACCTGGGTCAATCCTTCCATCAAGTAATGAGATCGCATACTAGTGTCTATATCTTCAATAGAGGCTGAACTCACCACATATCGCTCAGGAAGTGCGTCCAAATAGTTGAGATACTCGTTGGCAGTCAGATGTATCAGATCAACGTTGTTAGAGTACCATTCAGCCTGTACAGAAAATGGTGGGGATGCACAAATCCTCGCTATTGGGCACCCGGACCTCTGCCTATCTCTCAAGACATCGTGCACGAGAATGGGGTCAAGATCACTGCATACTATGGTGAGTGATTCCAGTTGGGGAAACCCCATGGCCCGCAGTGCCATGCCAGGAGCGCCTGCACAGTCATAAAACACGGATTGGAATGCCCGATTCGTATTCGTGAGGTTCACGAAAGCGAGATGCTTGACATGTTTAAAGGGATCCGATCGGCTTTCCCATGGATCGCGGTCAAAGAAAGGTTCCATAGAGTGCCAGGGAGGCGCTACTTCCTCCTGATGCACGAACGAAATCGTATGTAGGCAGGGGTATTCCCGTAATGAGTTCGACTCAGCAAGGCCGAAAAAGTTTGGTGCCATAAATGCTGATTGGTGTCGTATTACAAGCACCTCCAGCATGGGCGTTAGAAGGGTTTGGCAGGTGCCTACTGCTGCCATTGGAGCCAAATCCGATCTATTTAGAGAGAGTGCTGTGCGAGGCGCAAGTACCAACAAACGCAGCAACGGAAGCTGGATTGTAGTGATGGGAACCCGGCTTGGATGAAAAGCTTGGAGAACGAGTGACGTCAGGGATCGGAAAGCTGGGAGGACTGTCTCGAGCCTTTTCCCCAGATCTAGGGTAGGAGGAACAATGACAAGAAGCATCTTCACATGAAGTTGGTCTTTAGGCATTTCATTAGGGATGACATTGGTAAGATCCAACGATCGAAGCGCATGCATCTGGCGGAGAGAAAGCTGAAAACTGTGCATGTTATGTATTTCAGTCACGTTGGGATGCGAGCCCACAGCCAAATGAGTCAACTGCGGAAAATTCACGTTGGAAATTCCGTTCAGGAAGGTTTGCAGATGAATTGAACATATAATGTCCACAGATAAGGACTGGAGCTGCAATGCGTAGGGAACGATGCTGTACCAAGTGAATCGCAATTCTTCATCCGACGTTTCCAAGGGCGAATAGAGTGAAAGGTCTATTGGCGCACCTTGTGCTCGCTCAAGATAGAGAGCAAGCTTTTGGCCTGACCTTCCAGCAACCGCCCGAACACGACGCCAGAGCGCAGTCGTGCCAATCGCAGTACCCCTCCAAATATGTGACACTTGAGAAAGGGCTATCTCCGTAGGGAGAAGAGACTCTCTGAGGAATCCACCGATGATAGGAACGACACATTGACATATGATGAATATTTCGCCGAGTATCTCTGTTGGAAGTGCAGAAATAGGTGCCAGTTGATTTCTGGCTCGAGCAAGGGCGCTTCTCCCTTGGCGTAGCAACATAAAGTTCTGCTCCAAAAGGAACTGCTGCTGGTACAAATCTCGCTCTTGAGCATTCAGTTCCTTTTCGAGATTTTCTATCTCCATGAGTGAATCGGACATCTAAGAACTGAATAAACAGAAAGCTCGCTGATGAAGTTCTGCAGCGCTTGCGTAAAACTCACTTCGAGGTGTAAGTTTTATAGAAGACTCTGGTGCTTGCGTAGCGTGGCGCTGGCTGAGGCCTGTGGGTACTTGAAAGAAATTGTGAGTCTGCATTGATGTGTTACTATAAACTTGAATTTGGCAAATATTTACCAGGATTTATCAGCGGCCTTCGCCACATGTCTTCGGTGTGGCCGACACTTTCAGCCCTTGGCTCATACTTATAAGTGAAGGCCTATACAAGAGTGTTTGAGCGCCGCCGAGAGAAAATACTAGTTTCAAGCGCGCTGATTTTGACAGGGGGTCATAACTTTTGGTGCTATTGTTTCCAGACTACCTTCAAACTAAATCATCTATTGTCTGACTGCTTTCGCATGCCCCAGCTTTCCAACTAGTGGCTTCAAAGTGCACGTTTAGAACGCTCCCGATCTGTTACTTAACAACATAAGGACCCTATTCCCAAAATCCGAAAACTGCCTGTCCCTTATAATTCTCCCGTGTTAGCATGATCGTAATATCTTCCACCACGGGACAATTAGGTATTCAGTGCCCGATGTTACCCCATCAGAACGCACCGTAGACTATCCGAAGAATAGAATTACCCATAGGCATCCATGGATTTCAAACATCGACCCCATTCCTGCATCGTCTGCACTGTGCTGGAAGATGGATTGCAGTGCTGTATTTATCTCTGAGGCCTATAAAGGCTAGATGCCTGACATGTTTAATCACCTCGTTCTTATATAATTGTCAGAGCTCCGCGATTTGAAGCGGGGGTGGGAGATCCAATTCTTGCTCATGCACAAAGGTGGTTCTATGCAGGAAAGGATATGCTTACAACAGGTAAGATTCTGCAGAATTGAGAAAATGCGATGTCATTGATACCGATGGATTTCGAATCACAAGCGCTTCAAGCGAAGGCATTATAAGTATATTGCAGGTGTACGTTACCAGCATCGCAACCTCGTCCCATCGTGAAGGGGAGTCTGTGTAAAGCCGCGAAAGGTCCGGCAAGTGCAGAAACGGGGATGAAATGGTTGTAGAATCTGGAGGTGGGTTAAACGCCTGGAGGGCGAGAGTTTTTAAGCACCAGAAGGCGGGTAGGAATGTCATGAGCTTCATTCGCAAGTCCAGCTTGGGAGGGACAGACGCTTGAAGCTTTGTGACATGCAGCTGATTCTTCGGTAGGGATGACATTGGTAAGATTTAATGATCTTCGGGAGGGCGTTTGAGGGAGGGTTGGAATCCCCTGATGGTGTACAAACTGTATAAGAGATCAATCACGGTGAAATTGGCCAACTGTTGGATATATATGTTCGATATCCCATGCAGAAGGGGTGGCAAGTGGATTGAACATACGACATTCAGAGGTAACCGGTAAGGATTGAAGTTGATGGGTGTAAGCAATGGTGTGCCATGTAAATCGCAGTTCTTCGTCTGGTGTTTCCAGGGGAGAGTGGATTCATACGTGAGTTGGCGCACCGGGTTCAATCGAGGTAAAGCACAAGCCTTTGGCATGACCCTCCCGCAATTGCAATGATACGATGCCACAGCAAAGTCGTGCCAAGTGCAACACGCCTCCAATTGTGAGATACCTGGGACAGGACCGTACGAATGATCTTGGCGGCTGTCAATCTTAGGAGGGCCTGAGGACACGACTGAGGGGGTGTTGGGGGTTCGGGATGGTATACACATCTATCAACATGGGATCAGCGATCAGCAATTATCGTGGGGGGCTTGCCAATTAATGAAAATATACATTGTATATCCATTTCAGAAGAGTTCGTACATGGATTGAGCGAAGCCGGGCGCAGAACCAGTTCTTAGTAGGGAGAAGGCAGCAAGAAAACGAACCAGCGGAATAAACATCAATCATAAACGTCGTCTCGCACATGCTTTTTTTAAGCCAAAGTCGGCAACATTGGGTTGTTTGAAGAGCAGTTACTCGAAGTTGGGGCTTGGGTCTCGGAAGTAGATAACTAACTGTTAAGCCTGATGCGGCTCTGCCCCGAAGGACAGCTAAGCGGCCTTAGCAAATTAGGGAGAATTGCTTCGCCTGGTATTTTCAGGGAGAATAGGGTGAAACGCCGATTGGCTCATCATCCGCTCCCTCGGGCTAAAGCATGGGTCTATCACCCAGTCTTGCAGCAAGTGTTGATATGACGTTAGAGCGCACTCGTGTCAAGTGCAGAACTTCTCCAACTTGAGGTACTTAGGACAGGACTGCCCTGAAGAGAGAATGGATTCTTTGGCCTGCCAATTTGGAAAGGGAAAATGCTTCTCGCTTGGCATAGTAGCAAATTAAATCCTAGTCTCAGGCTGGTGCAAATCTCGCGCTCGAGCATTCAAATCCCTGTCGAAGTTTGGAGCAGGTGAGGTGGTCTCAATCATAGCATCCATATTCACCTTTTCCAATGAATACTCAGATCGGTTCTCATCCGTTTACGAAAGTCTGCTTAACGAGAGTAGAGTAGACAGGATGTGAGAAAAAAGACAAGTTTGTACATTTTTCCTATTTCATAACATATCTTCCGTATAAATCCATGTGGAAGCAGGTCCGAGTTTGGCTTCGACCTCACAAGGCCCTGCCTCATTCAAGCTCGCTCACCAAACGGTTCTCTCAGCCTTTATCGACCATGGGTGCAATAGGGACACACACAGTGGACACCTCGCGACGTATAGCTCGCCTACGTGACCTCATGAAAGAGCAGAATGTCCAGGCGTTTGTCGTGCCGAGCGAAGATCAGCGTAAGGCCCCACCGAAAAGCCTTTATTAGACAGCACAGTTGACTGTAGTGGGATTCAGATTCAAGCGAATACCTGGCGCACTGCGATGAGAGACGGGCCTATATTTCAGGGTTCAGTGGCTCAGCAGGTGCGTAGATGTGCATATATCTTCTACCATCTACTAGATCCTGGGTGGAATATCCAGGTTGTGCGATAGTGACTTCCGATGCTGCATATCTCTTCACCGATGGCAGATATTTTCTACAAGCGGAAAAGCAGTTGGATCGGTGAGCAATCGACTCCGAAATCCGTTTGCACACAAGCGTTGATCAGTGAACACATAGAAACTGGACTTTGATGAAGCAAGGGATACTTGGTGACTATCCAGCTTGCCCTATTCACCCGAAACACTAAAGTACGGCCAAGATGTCCCGACTTGGCAGGATTTTCTACATAAGGTACGACGGCAATGATATTATGGACCACTGGGGGGTTTAATTCGCTCCCTTTTTCTTAAAGAATCTTCCTCCATCAACTAGGATTGGAATCGATCCTACCTTGATATCCGCGAGTGAGCTTTATTGATGTTCGGCATCGCGATAAAAACCAATCATGTCGTAGGCGATGCCCAAACATTGACCAAGCAACTCACACCCTTGAAGTCCACGCTCATCTCTCTCTCGAAGAACCCCGTTGATGAGATATGGGATGATCGACCACCTCGTCCTCATAATCCAGTTGTACACCTCGATGAAAAGTATTCAGGTTGACAACATTGTCCGCCTTCACATGCCGTATACTCATGATACATAGGTCAATCACACGTTGCCAAGATTGCGAATGTTAGAGAGGAAATGGTCAAGCAGAAAGCGAAAGCTGTAGTCATAACTATGCTGGACGAAGTTGCATGGTTATTCAACCTCCGTGGATCTGACATCGACTTTAATCCTGGTAAGCTATCTTTCACTACCTTTTTTATTATTTCACACGAGCCGTTCAGTTTTCTTTGCCTATTCTGTGGTCACTAGTGACAAAGTCAGCGTCTTTGTGAACCAAAATCAGCTTGAGGATGTGGCCCAGAGTTCGTTGAAAGATACAGTTGAAATTCGACCGTATGATGCATTCTTTGAATACCTGAAGTCATTGAGCAGTACTTTAGAGCTTGGTGGGGAATCAGTGTGTAATTGCCACCTCAGGAGAGTGTTCTTAACTTACAATTTTGTCTCAGAAAATCATCATTGGCAACAATGCCAGCCTTGCTGTCGCTGAGGCCATTGGAGAGGTGACTTGATTGATCTTGTACAATCATCCGGGCTGAACATTGACCATTTAAGGGAAAGTACATGATCATGCGATCTCCACTTGCAGACCTCAAATCGATCAAAAATGAGATCGAACTGGAAGGGTTCCGGCAAAGCCATATCCGGGATGGGGCTGCCCTCGCGCGATATTTTGCGTGGCTTGAAGAACAATTGAACAATGGGGTGGTGCTAAACGAGAGTCAGGCTGCAGATCAGTTGGAGAAGTTCAGATCGTGGGTTCCTCGATTCTTTCGCCCTCTACGTAACTTAGTGAACAATTATATGATAGCGAGCTTGATCTCTTTCAAGGGCTGTCTTTTACAACGATTTCATCAACGGGGCCTAATGGAGGTGAGGCCCTTGGGGTTTGAAGCTTGAAGCTTATTTGCTGATAGTGATGTCAGCGATCATCCACTACTCGCCCGATCCCGCGGACTGCGCTATCATAAAGAAAGAACAGGTATGCTGCCATTTCACGCCTATGGTTAACGTCCTCAACGGGACCTAGGTCTATCTTTGCGACTCGGGCGGTACGCCTTGCTGATTGTATGACGATATCTTATTAACCTATCCTAGCCCAATTCTTGGATGGAACGACTGATGTCACCAGGACATGGGTGCTGTAGCGTTACTTTTTGACGTTTTGAGACCATCTCATTTACATTTCCAGCACTTTGGAACGCCGACAAAGGAGGAAAAGAGAGCATTTACTCGAGTCTTGCAAGGCCACATTAACATTGACACTGTGGTGTTTCCCAATGGAACAACTGGTTATGTGATGTGCGTGGACGCGGTCTCCACTTCTTGGGGTGCTAACATACGAATATTAACAGTGATGCCCTGGCAAGACGGGCGCTGTGGCAGGATGGGCTAGGTATGAGTGTAACCTTGGTTCCAACCATGAGTGTCCCTGATTATGTTTGCCAGACTACCGGTGCGGTTTAATCCGCCTATCTTGGGGAATCAGACATCTGAAAAGTATGAAAGGCATGGGACAGGACATGGTGTCGGCCATTTCTTGAACGTCCATGAAGGCCCCCAGGGAATCGGCATCAGGATCGGTACGCATTTTACCTTGCGAACCGTAGACACAACAAAGCTCATGATAACCAAGCGCTCAATAGCGCGCCACTGAAGGCCGGAATGACGCTCTCCAATGAGCCTGGGTATTACGCAGACGGACGATTCGGTATACGGATAGAGAATATTGTCCTTGTCCGTGAAGTCTCTACACCTAACAACTTTGGTAATAAGGGCTATCTTGGGTTTGAACATGTTACACTGTTTGTTTTTTTTCCTTTTTGTTGAGGATTGGTACTAATTTGCAGCGATAGGTGTCCTGTGCACAAAAAGCTTATCGACAGTACCTTACTCACATCAGAAGAGAGGTCCTGGCTCGATAAGTACCATGCAGAGACGTGGGACAAAGTGTCTCCTTTGCTCGCCAATGATGCGAGGGCACTGCAGTGGTTGAAAAGGGAATGTTCACCTCTTTGATCCGTATGATAATGGTGTTTATGTATTTGGCATGTCGCTGTCTTGGTTATTTCAATATCTACAATAAACTCGATTGGGCCCAATTTCAGCCTCCGACAAAATAATCGTCTTAGCCAGCTGATTACAGTACTATTCAAGGCACATTGAATTCCTCGTTTCGCTTCTCCCCTGCACCGCGTCTTCGAGATGGCGACGTTAGGTAAAGGAGGGCCCACGAGTGTTCATGATTGGCTAGGCAAAGCCTGAGTGAAATGCGGATCAACAACACGCCGGCTGGCCTCTGCCTGGTGGTACAGCTGCGGTTCAGTCTTGCACTTGTCTGCCATGTCTATACATCCCACTTACTGTGCACAATTCCTCGCCAGCACTTGTACTCTTGGCCCAGGCTGCCCTCGACGACATGACATTCGGCGCTGTGCTTGTGGGCTTATCATCCGGGACCAAGATTGGGTCCCTCATGTAAAAGGAAAAAGACACCGCAGATTGCTCGTCGAAAGCCGCAGAGGGCAGCAGGGCTTCATACCACCCCATAGCAGAGGCCCCCCAGCCAGTATGGCTCCACGCTTTGGCCGCTGCGAACTTTGCAGAACGGAGATCCCAGCTGTCGAGATGCGTGCCCACGTTGCTCGGCACAGACAAGAGCGGCAGGCAGAGGTTCAAGCGACTCTTGCACAAGCTGAAGAGGATAAAGAGGGCATTGTGGTTTCGAACAAGCAGGGCATCGATTTTGGCATCTTAGACGCCGAGACAAGCATCGAGCATGTCATTACTGTTTCCAATACCAACCCCTTGACATCACCTTCACTTATCATCCTACAAAGCTGCAGGCTTCGATCATCTTCTCGCAGAGATGCACACGGGCAATAGTTCGTGACCAGAACTTTTTGAGTTGTCCCCGTTCTTAATTTTTCTCAGCTTTTCTGTCCGGTTACAAGGTGGCTCGAAAGTCATTAGATCTGGGAGGCCACGAACTGTAATCATCAAGATCCATCCTTCGTATGAAGGACGCTACGAAGACTCCCTTGATCTGGTATTCAACCACACCACCCTTAAGCGCTGTTTTGTCATATCAAGACGCATCAATGCTACAGTCGGATCTCGCGAGGACCACGAGCAAATAGCGTCAAGGACGCCATATGCCCGACGCGAAGTCCCCAATTTCAGCTTGGAGCCCTCTGTGATCGTTCGAAGCCTGAGGCCACCAGTTTGGACCCCGGTCAAGTGGAAAGGTTTCCTTCCTGAGTACAAGATTCCAACACATGTCGTTGAAGCTGCTTTTAAATCTGGGCATCAACCGGCCCGTAATACCCAGCAGAGTGTTCGAAGGTTGTTGCCTACAGTATTCAATGAAACCACATATGGCCACTATTTTCAAATCCTTCTTTATGTCGAAGAGGAACAACTACGGCAGGATCTTGAGAAGTACTCCTTGTTCGGTGAAGAGCTTGAAGCAAATTATCCTCGTTATAAGTAAGAATCTGGCCGGCCGATTATGCTCACGAGCTCAACCCTTTTCCCATTATAGGTTAAAGGTCCGGGGCCTCGCTGAAAACCGGCCTTCTGTCCTTGTAGGAGACTTTATCCTTGTTGGCCGACCTGGGGACTTGGATGCTGCCGGGAACCGAAAGTGGTATGAAGGCCGCGTTCACCAAGTCCACCAGAACCACGTCAGCCTGCGATTCAGTGACGATTTCAACGTATACCGTGGCACCAAGTTCGACGTTCGTTTCGTTTTCAACCGGATAACATACCGAAGAATGCACCATGCGCTCGTCAATGAATTCCGCCCTTCGCGTGTCCTGTTCCCCCAAGCCGGACATCTATCAGGGCGTCAAACGGTCACTCGCGCACAGATGAATGCGATGTCGCTTGTCAATCGCGAGCTTATCGGTGATGATGAACAGTTGGAGACCATAGCCGCGATCGTGAATCAACCCGCTGGCAGTGTTCCGTTTGTGTTATTTGGACCGTGAGTGAATTTCTTTCTATGAATTGAATATTCAGAGGGCTGATGTCGAAGCAGCCCAGGGACAGGGAAAACTGTCACTATCGTAGAGGCTATGAGACAACTGTTGGTTGATCCAAAAGTCCGGATCCTCGCTTGTGCGCCCAGCAATTCTGCTGCGGATCTGATCGCTCTGAAATTGACGGCCCTCGGGAGGTCGCAGCTGTTTCGACTGAACTCTTTGACAAGAAAGAGGGACACACTCCATGAAAATCTCAAGGACTTTTGCTGCATCAATGACAACACGGTATTTGCGCTTCCACTACTTGAAGACCTGCAGCGTTACCGGGTCGTCGTCTCGACATGTTTGTCTGGTGGGGTTCCAGGAAATCTGGGGATACCGAGAGGCCATTTTACGCACATTTTCATCGACGAAGCTGGTCAAGGGAAGGAACCTGAGATCATGGTTCCGATCAAAACTATTGCAAACGATGGAACAAATATCATCCTTGCCGGAGATAATCAGCAGCTTGGGCCTATCGTCCATTCCAAGGTGGCAAGCACACTTGGGTTGAAGTTGAGCTACCTTGCCCGGCTTATGGACCGTGACGTCTATGAGCTTGGGAGTCCAATTGGTGGTCGCGGAGTCACGTATGTTCAACTGTTGATTCAAGCACACGTCAATATTACTTATTCTTATTTGAAGTATCGTGAAGTTGATCAAGAATTTCCGAAATCATCCTGCGATCCTCGAGTTCCCGAATGATGAGTTCTACGGTTCGGAACTGCAGTCCTGTGGGAACCCCATGTTGACCCGCAGTTTGGAGAACTCGGACGAGTTGCCAAAAAAATACTTCCCGTTGATTTTCCATGGCATCGTGGGTCGGGACGAGCAAGAAGCGTCTTCGCCATCGTTTTTCAACGTTGACGAAGCGACCTTGGTCAAGAAGTACTGCACCTCTTTGGTTGGTGACCGCAAAAATGGCATCAGTGCGTATATAAATCTGTCGTGGTGAGGGATATGCTGATACATTGGCCAATATCGCACAGAGGCTGAGCACATCGGGGTCATCACGCCCTACCATGCTCAGGTGTGCAAGATCCTCAATCTTTTCTCGAAGGATTTCAAGTTGAAAGGGATAAAAGTGGGGAGCGTGGAGGAATTCCAAGGGCAGGTGAGAATCATCCACATACATTGGCTTTGTATAAAATTTTACCAACGATAACAGGAACGGCGGATCATCGTCCTGTCGACGGTCAGAAGCAACGTAGAATATGTAACAGCAGATATACGAAGATCTTTGGGGTTTGTGGGTGATCGACGCCGATTTAATGGTCAGCATGTTCGATTGGTGGCTTTCATTCTGGGCTGATTGATCTTATAGTTGCAATAACGCGAGCACAGGCTATGCTCATCGTCATTGGCAACCCAGTCGTCCTGTCCCTCGATCCCCTATGGAGGGCGTTCTTGAATTACATATACATTCGTGGTGGGTGGAAGGGGCATCGAATCGACTGGAACCCCGAGGACCCAGTCGTGCCTGGTCCCGAGGGCTATCATGGGGACCGGCGGGCGCAGGCTGAGAGGGAAATTGACGAGGATATGCAGTATTTGAGGTCGTTGATCATGCGGAAGCACGAGGATTCGGACTATGAGGTCGACCTCGTCGATGATTCGGATGATGAGACGCGTGCTATGGAACGGGCTATTTTGCGGGAAGCGGAGTGAGGTGGTATATCGCCATCGACTTGCTGTTTCTACAATACAGTTGCACCTGGCACGGGCTTGGGACGTCCAGGACACCATTAGTACTTGTCACAACGCAGATGGGGCGCTTTTTATTTATGTCGGCCGCGAACGTTGAATAGCGAACCTCCTGCGGAGGGTCCATCGTAAATGCAGACGTATTGACAATTGCGAAGGGGCACTGAATAGTTTTATGTATCTGTGGTGAACAGAGCTGAGCAGAACGGTAGGGACCAAACCACTGAGCAACAGTCATTTTTCGTATGGGCTTCCCCCAGGACCCACCAGTCCGTCCCATCCACTAGTCGAGTGAAAATTAACTTGGTTCGAAAGTCCGGTTCGGGAAGAGAGAACACCTCCGCTCCGCATTGAAATCCCACTACTTTGCTACGGGGTACTCGTCCCCTTCTCGCATGCCTACACATCACACCGAAGTCCCACCCCTTCCAAACACTTCTGTGACCGTTGGCGTGAGAAAACATAGGCTTACTGTAATCCGGTAACTATAACCCTCGCCGTGTTGGGGAAAAATTCGAGATGGGAACGCGGGCTCCTGTAGAGAAGAGTTGATGCGTCTCGCCAAGAAGCAGCTTGCCTCTACTCCAGTACGTTCCTTCTGACACACACGCGTCACCTGGCCACTAATTTGGGCCCGGGACTTCTAGGCTCCAAGGCAACGTGAAATTGCATTCCATTTATGTGAATTAGCAGCTGATGGAGTGCATGAAAAGGAAGGCCCATATTGTCATCGGCTGGGTAGAGCGCAAGGTGGTGCTTGAGTTCTTGGATATAACCAGTTGGGACTGACATGTTCTGTCAGATCTGGCTGTAAGGCTTCCCCAATCCTCAGGGACATGCTATGACTGGGAGTGCTGGTACTGATGCTGGGCTCTTTACAGTTGGAAAGGTAATTTGCTTGGATCCAGGATGCAAGAGAAAATCATCCCGCTGATACAATGTGCTGGCATATGGGATGGAGGTAAGAAAGACAGCTTTGGGTTGCTCTTAGCATACTGTGTACACCTTTTTGATTGACATCAAACATGTGCATGTGTGGTGATGCCAGAATATTATAGTCACATATTGCATCCCATCCTAGTAGGCATGGTGAAAACAGAGTGGGAGTTCAGAAAGCCAGCATTGTAGGCACCCAACAACAATCTTGTGTTTATGAACCATATGCAGACACTACTAGGAGCAGGGTGATAATATATCCCAACTGCAGTTGAATCGGGCTGTGGTAGGCCATGACCATGAACAGTTGTCAAAACATAACCTCAAATCATTGATACCACTGTAGGGTGGTTCAAAGTTGAGTCACTGTCGCATTTGCCGGCCGCCTTCTCACATTTGATGGGATTATATAAGATGATTTTAACCTCCGCTCTGTCACATATTGAATATAGAGAATCTCTCACAATTGCTTTATTATCTTTGGCAGGATGCCACCCATCTCTGTACATTGGGACTTGCTTAATCAATACCTCATCTATTATATTTGGGTTTTATACTATTCATATTATAGTTATTGATAAATGGCTTTTTATTTTAAAGACTAAATTAGGATTTAAGAGATGTCTGTTGATTTTTTTTCAGTTGGATATTTTTAATATAATAATACAGAAAACCTTCAGATAAATAATTTTCTATGCTAGATTTTTAGACCTGCAGATCAAGAAAGTCTCAAGCTTATGTAAGAGCAAAATGGTCTTGATGTCAATGCAATATCTATCCTCCTTACTTGTTATCCAAATAGATAGTCAACTGTTTCAAAGTCAGGAAATATGCACTTGGCTTGGGATTTTATGCAAAATCCTGCCCACCATGATCACTTTGTCAATATGCTTCAAGTCTCACCACTTATTTTCAATACCATCCTCACTCTTATTGAACAATATTGTCATATCCCAAGTCATACTCTGACCCCTCACCCCGATTCAGCC
>JASFDG010000068.1:8576-66108 GCA_036937095.1 Phaeolepiota aurea
AAAAAAAAAGGGGGGAAGGGAAGGGGAGCAAGTGTCTATGAGCGTACAGGACGCTCGCATTCGTCAGTCATAAATCCTTCACTCTCACTCTCGGACTCAAGCTTAATGCTCGGGAAGGCCGGACTTCCTGGTAGGATGCTGAAATTGATGCTCAAACCGTTACCAGCGTGACCTTCTTCATACACTCTCCGAGCTGCTTCATATTCCATCTTCTCTTGCTCAGCCTGTGCTAAGAATGGCTGTGAAGGAAAGGCATCAGAAAGCTGGAATTAGATATTGAAGCTGTTGCTAAATGGATTACCTGACGTTCCGCATCAGTCATGGAGCGCCATTTAGCAGCGGCAAGGACACTCTGCTTGGTTGTTTCAGTTTCATCACCAAAAATATCCTGGACCAGCTTGGGGTTTGCCCGAATACGCTGGAGGAACATGAAGTAGGCGCTCAGGGGCTTCTTGGGCGCATTCGGATCTTTGATGTTGCTCTTTCTAGATTTACCAGCCTTTCGTTGTGCCGCCCGGTAGAGATTTTCTCGCTTAATGTCATCAGGGGTAAGGGTGCGCATATAGGCGTTCAGCTCTCGCTCTCTGGATTCCTTTGCGGCCTGGGACATTCGTTTATAGGGCTATAAAAACAAGTTAGCGCACAAAGTTATGGAATAAGAAATGACATCATCACCTCTTTCTCGGCTGGCGTGAGGGAGGCATACTCTTGACCGGCCTCTTTCGCAGCTTGTGCCACGTTGAGTTTCCTGTTTCCGGTCGCCTGCTGTTTCTGGATCCAATCCGTAAAATACAACTGCCAAGCAGACGGGGCCAATTTCGGCGGACGAAGTACGGGCTTCAAAACTGCTAATGGAAGAAAGTAAAAAAAGAAACAACGTCGTCAGAGGTATGAAGAAAGACAAAAGATCGATAAACATAGATCGCTCACCACTATCAGCCTTATCGGGTGATGGAACATCATCTGTGCCAGGGCTCCGCTTCTTTCGTCTGATTGTTGCATCCCGGTCATCCGTAATGCTCACTGATTCTGCCCTGCGACTATAGGACCGGGTCATGCTCAGAACCCGGGGCTCCGCATACAAGGGGGCACTCGATGACTGGAATACGTTGTTCGATGACAGCGATCCACGTCTCAGCGGAATTCGTTGGCGTGCAGAGTCGGACATGGGAGAGTGTCGAACAGAAGGTCGTGTCAGTGACGGCGATCGAAGTGAGCTGGGAGAGCTTGGGGTGTCCCAAAGTTGCGTAGCCCAGGATGGAGTATGAAGGGATGGATCGCCAGGTGACAGCGAGCTGACCCGTTGCCGCGGCGGTTGGAAGTCATCGAATGATGGCGAAGGGGGGGACATGGAACGTGGCAATGGATGTTGTGCAGCAAACTCGGCTGGGGAAAAGGAAGCCTCAGGGGGGTACTGTGAGTGCTGTTTATACGTCGCGAATGCCGTCGCTATCGACGACGATTCGTCATTCTGCATGGTGGGCATGGTTGGCGATGATGGAGAGAATATGGAAACTTCTGGATCGTTAAACCAGGTGGCAAGAGAGATGTCGTTGGTCACCGGCGATCGCTTTACATCGTCGGAATTGTAGAAGCCTACTGAATCATAATAACTGCTAGCAGGCGATATCTGTGACGAGCTGAACTCGTAGTGAGATAGTGGGGAGAAGCCATAGGATGGCTTCATGTCGACATCAATGTCGAATGGATCCCATTGAGAAGCCGACGACGAGTGGACCTCTTCAAAGTCAAGAGGCCCAAATATCATCTGATCTGAATCAGACGGGAAATGGACAGGATCCTCAAAGTTGAGGAGGGGAGTCGCGTCCTTCATGAGAGAATCTGGAACTCTTTGTGATACTAAAGTGGAAGGCATTGGAGGGCAGAAACGCAGATTATAAAGAGGTTGGGTAGGAGGAAGGGTGCCAGCAGATATCCATGAACAAAGACGCTGGAAATCGAGTTTAAGAGGGATTCGGCTCGCAAGCAGCGGCCTTCGGAACAGATCCATTGACGAAAATGCCCTGGCTGACTCGTGTTGAATCAGCGGCACAGGATGAAAAAACAAACTATTCACTTTCAACCCGTTAGAAAGGGGTTTGGCCGCTTCGCAGGATTTCCTTTTACGGCACAACCCAGCTCGGTCGGTAAAAATGAATCTTGTCACATACCAAACCAGCCTGCGTGACGCCCACATCGAGCAGCTGCGTCCCCTAACAGTGGGTCCATTGTTTCCAGCTCCGACCCCTTATTAAGAAATCATTTACGGGATTCTGCGGGGTCTGCACAATGAACACCCCCGTGTGACCCCCCCACATTGCAGTTTACATCTATTATGGCCGCGTACATGGATATCATAGGACAACAATATTCGGGCTCTGGTATCTTGAGCTGTTGTAAACACCTTTACCAACCTGTGGGGTCGGAATCAGAATGACAGCCATCCTGAATACATCAGCACATACCTCCCATCCAGGCACATTTTTCATGATCTCCTTCTCTCTCGCCATCGCCGCCTGTTCACGGCGGTACAGGTCGCGATCTCCCTCTGCCATCAGCAACGGGACAAGGTGTATCCTTGACCAGACTTTCTCCCTCTGTAACTCCCTGCATCGGAAATAAAAAAGCAGTGAGAAATATGTACACATGTCCCAAACCAGCAACGATTCCCAATTTCAGCACGGTCCGAAGCCAAGTGACAGCTCGATAAGGCTAACGGCCGGATCCAAAGAGGACCACGTTTAGCGACGAGCGCGCCATGAGAGAACACGTTTTACGTCCAGCTGACCCCCAAATACAAGCCTCGCGGGTATAAGCACAAATGGACATACCGCTTTTCCAGGTTGCCCTTTCCAACTCGGTAGAAGCCATAGGCACATACCCCCGTCACACCGCCGAGGATTACAAGAGCACCAGGTCCCCGGAATGGCAGATTTCGCTTGTATCTTATTGCTTCGAATCCCCCCGGAGGGGGCATATCTCTAAAAAGTGGTAAGCACAAGCTACCATTCCACAAGGATTACACCTACTGCCTATAGGGTACAGACACTGTTGAGACATGTGACATTAGCGCGAATACCCAGATGAGCTTATGTTGACACGTACTCGTAGATATACCCCTGGAATGTAAAGTAGATGAAGGCGGGTAGAAGAGGAACAAGTTGTAACGATCAAACAGCAAGAGTTGTTTCTTGCGAGCACGTGACCAAACTACACACCATCCTGGGAAATTCAGTTGAACCTGATTCGGATGTTCTGGGATTCCATCCCACAGAAGAGACGAAAAAAATAATTTGGAGGATCTAGTTGCCTACACTGCGGACTCGGGGAATGTGACGGACACAGGCGGGAATATTTTACACCATTTTTGCCTTGTTCGAGTCGGGGTATATTTTTAACGCATTGTCATAGAAGAGAACGGAAGCAACAATATCAATATCTCGCGTCAGTTTGATTTATTGAGGATGCCAGATTGGAAGATGAATGATGATGCCGGAAAAGGCAATTTTGGAAGCGGTTGTTTGGATTCACAGGTGTTTGGCGAGCGAACCCTGTTTGGCGTCTCAACCTTCATCGCAGGCTGCCAACATTTCGCACATCTGCCAGCGCTGTTCTTTCTTTCTCACCACCATGTCGCTCCATCCATCCCCAGGGCCTTCAGGCTCGGCATCCCAGTCACAAAGGCAAAAAGTCAGGCCACATACTGTTGGCATTACTGCTGGTGCGGAGGACGCAAAATACCAGGCAAAATATAAGGATCTAAAACTAAAAGTAAAACAAATCGAAAATGTAGCCGCAAAGTCTCCTTACTTTTTTGCTGCGTTTCGTTGACATTTTGCTATCTAGGACAACGATAGATTGTATTTCAAGGTTCTACAGGCCAAACGCAGTATTCAACGTATGAAGCTTGAACGAGCGTAAGTTGACTTTTTCGCATAATCTTCTCATTGGGTCCTTATTACCCGTGACCAGTATTCTCTACGAGCGTCTCTCAGTTGTCCCACCTTCGCCAGAGATCCACGATCGCCTACCTCTTCCCTCAATCCAGGCAGCCCCGCATCAGCAGGGTCCTTCTCGCTCAGTCCAAAGCAGCCATCATTCTCGCGAGATTCGTGATAACCCCCCTTCCATCCCATCCGATCACGACATGGGGGACTATATCCGCGCCCATCCCACCAGCAGAGCCCCTCCTGGCTCAGAAGCCCGTGGGCTACCCGTGATGGATGCCCAGATGGGTCCAGGAGTAGCGCCACCTCATATGTCTGCCCTTCATTCCCCCAGGCGCACATCGAGTGGACATGAAAATATACGTCACTTGCCATCGATGCCTCAACTGCCGCCAGTGCAACAATACGACGGGGTCCACCCGCATCCTCATTCGCTCACCAGCCCTCCAATTCATCCACACTCTGTGATCCCCCACGAACGAACCCGATCACATTCATCTTCACATTCTCGCTCTCATCAAGGACCCCCACAGTCTTATCATCCAGGAATTATGCATACTCAACAATACCCTGAAAGCTTGCCACCTGTACAACGCGTCATGCATAATAGCCCCCCTCTCTCCGAGAGAGAACGAGAAAGGCCTAGGCGTCACGATCTTCACGAAATCTCGGGTCCCCATAACGATCCTCATGGTCGCCACCAAACTCCTATGGCACAAATGTCTCCCCGGACTCATGCAGCCGATACCCGACCGAGCCGCATCCACAACCACCAGAGGATGGGCCCAGGTGCCTATATTAACAGGGATGAGCACCACGAACTTATCGATTATGAGAGGGAGCGGGACTGGGAACGCGAGCAGCATGAACGTGATCGCGACCGCGACCGTGAGCATACCCGTATGAGGGAGCACGGCCGGAGTAGCAGAGAAATTTCCTCATCCGTCCTTCACTCTCCCGTCCAGGGCCACCGCGCTCGCCAGCCAGTGGAGCGAGGAGAATATCCAGAACACCCTCTGCCGCCTCGCATACGCGATGACCCCGCCTACTTCCACGATACGCCTGCCACAAGCGGCTACCCAATAATCTCCCGCTCTGGGACTCCCGGATCAGGTTCTGGGTCTGGAGGCGGCGTAGGTGATGGTCCCTCGTCACGCCCAGACTCCCGCTCACAGGCCTACGACAATGAGCGCCGGTTCAGACTCCGCCCTGTCTTGCATCCCAGCGAAGATGTCGAATTCGGGCACGAAGAAGGTAAATCCCTATCTCGCGATCGCAGCGGGGGTGGTGGTGGCAATTTCCCACTGGCGGAACAGAATCGGCTCGGTATGGAATCCAGGAAGCGGCCCCGGAATGACATGGACGTGGATAGCGAGAACGATGTTAACGAGGGTCCTGGGGGCAACGGCCTGTACTCCACTGGAAGGCTTCAAGACGATAGGAGTTCTTCTAAACGCTATCATCGGGAACATGCTCGTCGCCGGAGCAGTGAGAATCACGAAGATAGCCGGATGGGTGCCTTGTGAACCGAATTGGCCATGTCACACTTGGTATTAGTGGTGGGGGTTTATTTGCTTTCTTCCCGAGATAAATTACTATGTATGTGACGTATGAGACTTGGTAAATGTTCGTAAAGGTGCTTGACCATTTGCTTCTTTTCACCCATAGGGCCCCGAAATCCCGAGAAGTCGCAAGTAGATGAGCTCATGACCAAAAATATAGGTCTGCTGACAGCAAACATTGACAAGTTTATTCATATTGGTTTCCGAAGGAAGACCATGCAGAACAACGGCATGATGTTCCCAATTGGGAGAGGTTTTCGAAACAACAACGGGTCCATGTTTCCTTCCGTCCGCAAATACAGACCAAGATCTACACCGAAGCACTGCCATAGGCCCTTACCACACCTGAATGGGAAGCCCAGCCGGAAGGAACAGAAAGCAGCATGATGTTTACGGTATGATATGGAAATGTAACATACGCCCACATTCAGAAATACCTCCTGCATCTCGAGTTCGATGACAGGCGGCCAAGTGATCTTCTCTCGATACGCACTAACCGCAGTTGGCGGGGACCGACAATGGTGGATTACCATGGACAGCCAAGCCATCATGATCGTGGTGATGGTATTCAGGAGCCGGTTTATTCAGCGCAGGGGACCTTGTTGCGGTAGAGCGCTCGAAAGACTCCGGAAAACGAGATGCAACATCGCCGTGACCAAAGTCCCGCATGCCAGTCCAGATAGCCGCCTGGTCAGCCCAATACGTTGCCAGGCCATGCTCACTTGCGAAGTCATACAGTGCATAATATGCGGGGCACAGGTTCTGTTTATCCGCTCGTTTGGCATCCAGCAGGATTTCAGGCTGCACGAGGTGCTCGGTAACATGGGCTTTCTGATCGAGAATAACATCCATGATGCACGGTTTCCGACCAAGCCAATCCGTATCGAGTTCAATGGAGCGCCGAGCTTGGGATAACAAAAGACTCGCACACGATCGGTCGGCTTGCTCCGATTCGCGAAGTATTTCTTCATGGCGAAGAGGCTCGTATATTTTGGAAGCAAACGCTGTGACAGATCCTGCGGAAGCTGTTGACGTGGGTATTGCTAGTCCAAGCCTTTGGCGTCGTTTTCGCTTTGGAGAATCAGTCAAGTTGCGGGATAGGTGCAGGGCGAGCTTGTCCGTTTTCGCACGACGGCGGCGTAAGCCTGTGTCAGTGACAGGCTTCTGTATTTCTGATGATTCCGGGCTACTATCAGAGCCAGTGCGAGAAGATTGAGACCGTAGCTTGCAGTGGTGGACCCGGCCTGTTGTAGGGTTTCTGTCGGAAACACGTATTAATGCAATCAAAAGTATACGTGGATCGATTTCACCCTGCCTGCGCAGCAGTACGATTGATCTTCTGCATGATGAGAATGAGCGCCAGGTGCAATGATCAGGGAAAAGGAGCGATAGGGATACCTGGCTAGACTCGGGCATAGGCAACACGCCTATATTACGCGAATGGCTGACCCGATTACTCCATATTTTGATCATGACCAAGACAGTGGGTGGTTTCTACCAGATAAGACCATATGAACTTGGCCTGAGGATAACCTGTGTAAGAAGGACATGATGCTGTAGGAGATGCTGGAAAAATGTCCTAGGAGAAGACTTAATAGCACGTAGCCGCCACCGCCGCCCAAATTACGAATACACGCTGATCTGTTTGCTGGACAGCATGTCAAGCACGGCTATTAAAACCGAACCATCCCGCGGCGTGTGTTGTTCGAGGCCTGTAAAAACAACTGACCGCGAACCAGCGCAACATAGCCTCATTATTGGAAAACAATTGCAAAATGGAATATCTGCCTATAAGAGTCTCTCCTCAGCATACGAATCACAGAAATCGGCCGATGGGAATAAGGTAAGGGCAGAATTCTCACCTAATTCTGCATTCCCTGAGGTCGATAAATGCTGTGGAGGCCATGAAATACACGGCGTACCTTGTGATTCTGGGCTCAAGAAAATGATTATATTACGTTATTCAATATGCTGTATCATTGTTAGATAAAAGGCTGCGATCATTTTTAGCATTGAATTGGTCGGGATCATATAGGGATTCGCAGGTCCAGATCCAGGTATCTGTTTACAAAAACGATGAGATATAGCAATGACGGTGACACCTTTGACAACATCAACAAACACTCAACTTGTTAACAATGGTAACCTCGCCGACACTTAAGCGCTCTAGGCTGTTTATAAGGCTGGCGGATGGTAAGGGTAAGAATAGACAATAAAAACCGAGTCATCGAACAGGGTAGGTGAAAATAAAGATGTTCATTTCAGCCAAGGAATATGTACAGTCATCTATTGACTCCCTTTATGACTTGAGCTGATGTTGTTTTAGCGATAAACATGGTCGGCTGTTGGAAAGAAGTCCATGTGTTGGTTCAATCGTACAAATGGAACATCTGCAACTCACAATACAGGTTAGCGGCGATCTCAGCTTCGGCCCGATCCCCATTCGCAAGGAGCTTCTCCTTATTGTAGAGGAGCTCCTCACGGGTTTCGGTTGAGAATTCCTGATTTTGAGCTATACGAGATACAATAAATACATGTTGGGTATCTTGAGGATGATTGACATACTTTCAACGATTGCATCCACCGGGCAGGCCTCCTGACAAAAACCACAATAGATGCATTTCGTCATGTCAATATCTGTAGGACGATTGGTGAGCCTCAGGATAAGTATCCTGGATCAACCAGGCCCACCATATTTGGTGGTCTTCCTTGAACCGTCCTGTCGCGCCTCGCTCTCGATTGTGATGGCCTGCGCAGGACAGATGGCTTCGCAAAGCTTACAAGCTGTGTAAAATATGATGAAAAGCAAGCACCCTCAGATACGTAAGCCGCCGCACCAATGCAACGCTCCTCGCCACTGGGGTAACGGCGAAGCGCATGCTCCCCACGGAAGCGCGGAGATAAAGGCCCTTTCTCAAATGGATACATGATGGTGTATGGAGGACGGAAGAAGTTCTCCAAAACAATCCACATCCCTTGAAGGGGGGTCAGCAAGGAAAGATATGCCAAGGAAACTCTGCATACCTCTCAGGATCTCTGTAAAGAAGAACAAATGAACAGCCTTATCCAGAGCACTGGGTCCATCCTTGTATACATCCAGCTCATTTCCTTGAGCATCATATCGTCTTGGGGTTGGCTCCCGGTGCGGGTTACGAGAATTTAGCCTGCTAACCAATGGTTGATCGTGGATCGAAGCCGACGAAGAAAGCAGCCTGCGCGCAATTATTGGTGACGAGAAAGAGCGAGTGGCTGATATACGTGGCTGCAATCCCAAAAGGACGCGGTGTCTGGCGAAGGACATGTGGATAGCGTCGATGTTGCTAACAGCGGCGAAGTGGAAATTTATTAGACTCCAACCACGGGTCACAATTTGTCACGCCGAGCCAGCCAATCACAGGGCGAGAATCACAAAACATCCTGATCTCAACAGACAAGGATACATGGCTTCGACATCCTCAAAAGCAAAGTCGAAGGCTCCAGTGCTCTCAGATCAGGGTGAGTATCTAACAAATTGTCATGTGGTCTGGTCTCACTGAAATGAATTAACCAGAAATACAGCAAACATATGTTAGAACCCAGAACGAACTTCAGGCGTTAGCAGGAAAGATTGGTGAATTGGAGTCCGAAGCTGATGAGCATGGGTGTGTTAAAATTGCAGGTCTTTTTCAGATACCCGGCTGACAGAGATCTGACTAGATTGGTCCTCACAACCTTGAATGAAGCTCTAGCAGAAGAGCCAGGTCGCAAATGTTTCCGCCTTATTGGAGGTGTCCTTGTCGAGCGCACTGTCAAAGATGTGGTGCCTGCACTCCAGACAAACCGAGATGGGGTATGTGCCTCTCAAAATCTTCAACGCTCAGTCTCGACGATTGTACAGATCCGCAAAGTTATGGCCACCCTGGCAGAGCAGTATAAAACGAAGGAGCAGGAACTCGATGTCTTCAAACGCGAATATAATATAAGGCCCGTTTAATATACAGTTGTTGCTGCACTTGCATGTATAGACTGCGTTCTTGTTCACCACGGCTGTTGCGAACGTGGTACCGCTCATCTCTTGAATTTTCTGTGGCTAACCTTGTCTTTGCAGCGATAGGAGGACCTCAATCACACTAAAATCGGGACGCTCGTGGACCCAGTCCAGATGACGTACCCCCAATCATCTTCAAGATATAGGCATCGAGCAAAGTCATTGACCTTTCCCCTTTGATGAGAGCCAATCGCATCGTTGTCGCCAAGACTACCAGAGTGATATTTCTGAGGACGCATGTGGTAAATTGAGATCACGCGCCTAAACTTATACTTAGCAACAAGCAGCATGGCATCTTTGGTTCACAATTCTCTTCACTAGCTTCTCTTTCTGCTTCCTACCTTCATCTTTCGTTTATCCCTCTTGGCTTGTCCCAACTCGCCGCCGACGCTCGTTATCTGTATCATTCCGCATCATGTCCTCCTTTGTTCTGGTCTTCCTCGTCGCGATCATCGCTACCCTCTCCAGCGCACCCACCATAAACGCCGCGCCGACACGCAGATATATCCCGCTTGGATTCAACACACCCCAACGCATCTACGCGTTTTTAACTGGGCATAACGCTATCCGCGCCACCTATGGCGCTGAACCGCTCACTTGGTCCTTTTCCCTCGCTGCTAAAGCGGAGTTATGGGCGGATAGATGCGAGTTCAGACACTCTGGTGGGATCCTGAGTGATGAGCAATATGGCGAAAACATCGTTGCTGGAACAGGAGACTTTTCCATCTCTGTTGCTGTCAAAAGTTTTGTAACAGACGAGGGTAAAATCCCAAGCCGCCTGTACTGATGCCCAGCTAACCGATTTCGAACCCGATCGCAGCACCATTTGATCCAACGAATCCAAAATACACTCGCTTTACACAGGTCATCTGGAGAAATACAACGCAGCTTGGCTGTGCCCTGTCTGAATGTGATGGCATATTTGATCCATCGTTCGGTAAAGCGAAACTAGTTGTCTGCCTTTACGATCCAGCTGGGAACATGATCGGCCAGTCTCCGTGAGTTCCTAGTGGGTCACTCGTTCAAGTTGACATGCCATGCTTATTCCACAACAGCGATGGAAAGTTCTTCTCACCGTAATTTCATCCGCTTTATCTTCCAGGTCCCCGGTCGGCCATTAATTACCGCCAATCGTTGCACGATTCCCCTTTGCTGCGGGTTCACTAAATTCTTTCCGTGTCTGCGACATCCAGTACCCTCAAGTGGTGCTCTTCCTTCGACCATCACCATTTCCGTTTGCTTGACCCTCGGTTTCGTACATATGTATACCCTCGCATATTTCATTCCAAAATACAAATCCAAGACAATGCCAGGGGTTCGCCGATGCTGCACAATATGTTCACCTTGAACTACGAGCGCCTGAGCTTCTAACCCCCAATTGCTACTTCGAGTAGCCGATCTGATCTATCATTGCTCACCCCCATCCATTTGTGCCCCACGCAACGGATCATGTGTTCGGGGATTTGAGCCTGGCGTGGCTAAGTTGTCGTGAAAAAGAGGATCGCTTGGTCGAGGCTCTGAGCCTGAATACGGCCTATTTGACCGATGTGGCTCTGAGAACCCTAAGCCCTTGTTTCTTATCAAGGAGCCTCTGTTCACCTGAGCCTTATAGCGCCTTGACCCGTCGATATATCCCAAGGGAGGAAGCCCGACAGCACCATCCATAATATTATGATTGTTGAAATCAGATGCGAGACCAAAGGTGTCGGTGCCCACTGCGCCAGTTTCCCGTCTCAGTGATGAAGCGCCAAAGATATCTGACCCAAACCCCGGAATGCGAGCTACATCTGGCAACACAGGCCGAGCATTCGATGCTAAGAGAAGTATCGGATTAAACTTGTTGAGGGGTACTGCCAGATTCTGACATGGAGGAGCGAGTTGAGGGATGCTGATTTTTAGACCCCGAGAGTTATCGACTTCCTCCTTTGGCGAAGTGCTAGCGAGCGACCCTGCGTCTATATATTTTTGATCTGTTTTGGTTTGTGACAGGATCTGGGGGGCGGAACATTTCTTATCCAGATCGCCCCTACTAGGTGTGGCTCGATCATTTTGCATTGTTCCTGAGAACTGCATTGCAATTGGAAGGTTGGGTGACGATCGCAAGACTCGACATCGCATGTTGACAGAAGGAGGATCCCCAGCCGCGCAAGGCCCTACAACATCCTGGGACCTACGCAAAGTATTCAAGTTTGAAAACTCCACCAGTCCTGGGTCAAAAGTGCTGCAGTGGGAATGAATTGGCGTGGTATGCGCTGCGGCGTTTCCAGGCCTTACTTTGATGAACGCATCGCTGACTGGGAAAGTCACGTTATTATCTGTTTCACCATAGAATCGTACGGGGATGACTCCAGCCGAATCATGAAACACTGCGTCTTCAGAGGAGGATGGGGCCAAGGTGGGCGTTAAGTCTACCCTATCGCTTGCAGAAGGCAGACAGACTGATCCTCGTCTGGAGGACCTTTCAGTCCATTGAGAGTGACTTGGAGTGGCGGCTCGGCCTAAGGACCCAGAACCGTTAGCTGTGGCGATAGGCCCCAGATGTGCATCCAAACCCCTTGATTCGGCGGAGGGGTACAAAGGCCTGGCCGAGAGCAGGGAGGTCATACTACTCGAGAGGCAGTCATGGTCAGAGTCCATCCCTCGCGAGTTCACAAGATTTGCTGAAGCCCTAATCGGAGAATGATAGTTTCTTCTCCAGTATTGGGAACCGCCCTGAACGTTTCTAGATTGCAAGGAGTGCTCCGACATCGCTTTAACAACAGCATAAGTACTTGCTTTGTTCCACATTTTACGGGTGCTTTGACAATGCTCACCTTGCACTAGTTCTTCTGGAGATGGTTTATACATTGGCTCGTTAGCAAGAGGTCCAACAGGGGGTTGCCAGCTTTCTTGGGCGAGGAGCCGTGACTTTGCTGCGGTGCCCCGGGCCGTTGATACAGATTCAGACACAAGCGAAGCGCAGGGAGGCATTGAAGGAGATTTCCTACACTGAGCAAGCAGTCTGGCCGCGGTTAGCTGACGCTCGTGCAGTTGAGATTCTGACTTCGACCCCACGTCAATATGGTTCTGTTCATAAGACTCCTGGTGTCTCGGTTGGCTCGCAACATCGCTTCCCCAACAGGTCAGTTCCTCGTTTGTGTTTTGACTTTGTCTTCGATACCGTTCACGAGAATCACTCAATCGCCTAAGAACACCTCGATCGCCAGTCTGCTTGCTATTTCGCAGGCCTAAGTTTCTGCTATATGGGAGCTCCGTCGGAGCTAGTGCCCAATTCGGCCTCTCAGGGGTATGCTTCGGCGCTTCGGGTCCAGATTCCGAGCTGGTTGGTCCATGTCCATTGGTGTTCAACTCCCTTTCGTTGGACGAAGGCCCATTCTCCTTTAAATTTGAGGCATCAGGACTTAAAAACAGGCAGGTCGCCAGACACTCAGGTGATTTCGTTGACACATCAAGACCCTGGGATTGTAAATAGCATCAGCATTTGTAAAAGGTGCGAGAATTTAAGCTACACCTACGGCAGCGGCGCGAGGCTCGATCGGTTCCACATGGAACGAGGAAAGCTATTGTGGCGGTATGGAATTAAATTGAGATGTCATCAATTAACGACGTACTGCACATAAAATGGGCCGGCGGCTTGCGGTGCCAATCGCAGATAGCGGACTAAGAAGATCTACTATCTCAGCCTATAAAGGAGAAAATGTGTGAATGTAGAATTATGGGCAGATTTTTGAAGACACTTACCTCCCTCCAGCCATTGACGGCTTCCTCTGTACCTAGACTTTCTGTAGTTGGAGGGGTTAAGGTTATCCGAGGAGTACAAGTGAAGGTCTGAATGGGGTGGGTAAGAGTTGGGTCAAGAGTATCACTTGGGTTTGCAAAAGCTAATTCTGGATTTGTAGGCTCTTGTGGTTGTTCGAAGAAAGTACCTGGCTAGTAAAAAGAATGTTCTCGTGTTTGTTAACAAAAGGTGTAAATAGGACACAAAATTACACTGCTTTCCGGGGGCCCCATTTCGCGAGGAGACGCTTGGTGAGGGATAGGTGAATAAATTTGCGAGCCAGTACAATCATGTTGTGTGTTGCCCAATGTTATGGATGCGAGAGTGGGTGGTGCGGAAATTAATATTGCAGATTCGGAGCTGTTGTCACTGGTGACATTTTTAGTTGTTGCTTGTGGGCCGTCATCGGGAGCGACTTTGGTGGCTGTAGGGAGGCTACACTCAGCTTCCAGATAAGTGACTTTAGATCCACTATAAGTTTGATGCTGGGAATCATCGTTTTCTGCGAAAATGGAACCATGTTGGCCACAAAGGGTTATACTGGTGTCCTGAATGTCATGTTAGGAACGCCAAGGCGTGGAACCAAATGACCTTACATTTCCTCCTGTCCCATAAGCACTGGTTGTATATACTATACCAGTCGGCAACTCCATAATAATTGGACCAGGGTAATTCGGGCGAGAGCCATGGGTACCAAATTCTTGGTGGTTCTTTTCGAGATGTCCTTGCTCTTTGATACTCTTTGGACTTGAAACAGGAATCGGGAGGTCGCTCGTTTGGATTGAACTTTGCAAAGGATTAGCATTGTTTGAACCTCCTTCGGGGCGACTCTTCGTAGAAGGCGACTGAGGTCCATTTCCAATCCTAGTTGCATCGATTCGCTTATCCGGTAGTGGACCCCCAGCTGGTTGATTTAATGCAAGGACATTCGGCAGTGAGTCACCTTCTGACAGGATATATACCGGATCCCGCTCGGCAGATGGGCCAGGTCGCACGGAGGGGGAGCAAAACATTTCAAGGAATGTCCGTATTTGTACAATTTCGTCCGGCGTCATATCAATGGGTGACTGTCGCACGAATCGGTGAAGAATCAAAATGAGGTGAATATATGCGCACATTTTCTGTAGTACGAGAAGCTTCCACAGGTATACTTGGCTTATGGCTCATAATGCTAGAGCTGACTTTGCGATCCCTACCGATTGGCACTTCTTCTCCTGTTTTCGTTCCGGAGCAGTGGGTTATGTATGCGGGATACTTTCTCCATATTGGACGAGCGCCAGCTTCGGGTTGGCCTGTGGTCGAGCCTTGGTCTGATGACAAAGTGGACTCGGATGCAGCTTTGCTGGTCAAACGCACAGTTGGATCTGGAGAGGAAGATGTCGCATGTTCAACTGGGACCTCAAAGGTTGCAGGAATTACAGATTCGGCGATTGGAAGAGAGGTATTTGCAGGGTCCGAAAGGACGCTTCCGACTGCATTCGATTCATGATCATCTAGGCTCCAATATCATGGGGGATAGTAAATGCGTAGGTTGGTCACTTACTTTCCGAAACGTGAGGGTTAGGTTGCTGATTAGAATCACCGAGCTCACTGCGTGGTGCAGCACCAGCGGCAGCGTTAGACTTCATTTTTGAATTCTTCAGAATGCGAATTTATGATGGGTGTAAATCAACGCACTGATGATGTCCTTCTGGGTTCCTCGGCCTTCATGGGTTGCAAAACCTAGTATGTGGCGTTAGGTTTGAAACGGAGGGGACACAATACATACAATCCGCATTGGGTATGCTATTTCGTTGCCTTTATTCTGATATTCATTCGTTACTCAAGGAAATTCTACAACGCGAGAGTTGATTACCTTCACTGTAGCGTGGTCTGAGGCCATATCAGTCGCATTCGTTGATTCATTGACGTTACCCATTATGCGTTTTGGTTTAAATAAGGGCGGGTTATCTTTGAATCTTCTGAAGGGGAGACGCGAAGAGGGGAAGACAGCGCAAGGGTTTGTGACCAGTGACGAACTACTTATACCCAGCTCTCGGATGTGATCGCGAGTAGATGAATTATTATGAATACAAGGCAGCATAAACAAAGTCCGCACAACAGTAAGATCTGGACTATCATGATTTACATAATTTGTACAGCTGCATTGCTTGCAGAAGGTACAATTTTGAGTTGTACCAGAGACTCCAGGTTCCAGCTCTGCGAAGCGGCATTCCTTACGATCTTCTTGTTGACCACTTGTTGATGTTGTGAGAAGTCACAGATTCTGGGCTGGAAAAGTGGCTATGTAGAGGTTGCAGTCAAGGAGGCGTGCCAATCACCAATTATATCACACGCCCATTTTCATAATTTCATAGCTGCCATCTCATTGTTTAACATTCAACGGCTGTGCCTTGTAATTTTACCCTTCTTTCCTCTTCTACGTCTCCGTATCCCGATGGAACCTGACGGGGCCCCCATATTTGATAACTTGGACGTCGATCTTGTTGTCACAGTGCTGGCGAATACCGCCTTCAGTACGTATGGACTATCGAATATGGCACTGCAGAACTGAATTCGTGCTTTGCAGGTCCATTCTTTGTCTTTTTTGTCCCGATATTCTATGTTTTTCAGGGCGCAAGGCTCACTGACTCTGTGGTCCTTTATCCGGCTATCTACTATGTGGCAATATCCCTATTCTGTCTGCGAATTCCGTCCCATCTGTTGTCTTGGCTCACTCTTTTCAAGGGTTTATCAAATGGTATTCAATGCTTTACCGAAATCAAGGGAACCTCTTTTTCGGACCTGGTCCAATGGATTGGGGTGAACAAATTGTCGTAATCACAGGAGGTCAGTCCGATAGTGCGCAGGAAAAACTCTATCTGCAATCGATTTAATCAGGTTCTTCCGGGGTCGGGGAACTACTCGCCAATACTCTGGCTGTCCGCAATGTCCCTGTTGTAGTTCTGGATATAAATCCAATCATCACCGAAAATTGTACTCGAGCTTTATCAAGGTTTTTGTCTCTGTCTCATATTCCTGACAGACAACATCACATATTACAAGTGTGACATATCTAAGTGGGAAGAAGTTGATTTCGTTTCGAAGAAGATAATAGAGGAGGTATGTTCCCAACTTTTAATATCGCGTTTATACAAGACCTTCTATCCAAGATCGGCCACCCAACAATCTTGGTGAACAACGCAGGCGTCGTTCAAGGGAAACCCATTGTCAATTTAACGCCTACCGACGTCCAACAGTAAGCATTCGTGCTGAACTTTCGTGCACTTTCATATGCTTTAACACTCTACCAGAACTTTCGGAGTCAACACGTTGGCTCATTTTTGGATCATAAAAGCATTTTTGCCCCAGATGCTCATAAGGAAAACTGGGCACATTGTAACTATTATGATGTTGTGGCACAGTCCGGGGCACTCACACCTACCTGTAGGTAACAGTTGCTTCGATATTAGGAATGATTGGAGCGGCTCGGATGTGTGAGTCACTCCACCCCGGTGCAGCCTGATTCTAAACTGTGTGCTGATTTTGCGTCAGCGGATTACAACGCATCCAAAGCTGCAGTCATTTCACTTCATGAGTCTCTGCGCTTTGAGCTTGATTCGCTGTAAGCTTAGACGCCCTCCTTACGTGCAACACCTGAACTTCCGTCAGTTACAAGTGCCCGAGTATTCGAACAACACTCGTTTGTCCTGGACATATTCTTACCCCGATGTTCAAGACAGTGGCGTTGTCACAAAATTCATTCTTCAAATTCTTCTTTCCGTCCATACAACCTGTGACTGTGGTCAAACGAATCATCACAGCGCTGGATGAACAACATTCCCAAGTCATTTTACTCCCTCTCTATGCCCATGTGATGCCGTTCATTAGCCGTCTCCCCAGTTTCTTAAGGGATCTCGCTCAATTCGTAATTATTCCACACTCCTCCAACCAGACTCTGTCCTTATTTTTATCCTGCAGGTCGGCGGGGCAGATTATGCCATGGCGAGGTTTGTCAAAATTTCAGGAAGGCGCGAAGACGAAGACGTTCTAGAATTTTCTGACCATACAAATGGGAAAGATCAGTAGTATCCACTGTTGTCGACGACGTCTCCTACCACCCGAGATATCGTGGCACTTGTTCATACTCAATTGTTAGTGACCATCCCTGCGTTATTTGATCGTCGAAGGGGATTTATTTGGGACATCATTTTGTTGAGCGAGGGCAATATCATAAGCCCTGGCCTTAGCTGCAACAACAACATTCTAAATCTCATCTTGACTGCCTCTTGTGTGGCGTTACAAGGCTGCCGTAAACCATTCTCGTCTATTTAAGACAAGCAACTTACGTCGCTTCCCATCCCTCCCCCAACTTGAATCCTTACTCAAATCTAACGAAGCAACTACCTGCTCTGCGACAGCATCCGTGTCTGCGCAACGGTGTCGCCTTGACAGTAGGGCATAACCCCATTATCACAGCATTGGGCTAATTAGACTCTTCATCGATTCATACTTACGATTATCCCTCTCAGTGTATAAGCCCCCGATATCGATCATCCTTGAGAGGAACGTCGGGTGGTGATAATGCCAGACGAAAGCACGTGCCAATCAACAAACTCATCCAATCTGGTCACATCCACCAGACTGCCAGTAAACGATACTACTGTTCATTTCTCTCCCATTATCACGTATACCAAGCTCGCAAATGTAGGACTCTCGCCGATTTTCCAAGAGGATGGCATATGGTTAGTACGCTCATTCCCTTCAAATGGGGCGTCACCATTAACTGGATATCCAAGCGATCTTCCAAACTATATCCCTGCAGGCAGGGAGTGCAAATAGCTTCTTTCGCTCACCCAACCTACCGCAACGTCAATGGCGCTCTCGATGACATCGTAACAGGCCATACCTTTGCAACATTGAAAAAGATTGGGCAGGCCTCATGTCAACCTCGCTCCGAATCAGGCATGTGGCATCCATGTTCATCCGGACAAACCGCCAGTATATCGATCTGTGAGAACTTTAACATGCCACAACAGTATCAGGTTCCTTTTAACCCTCACGGTCTTATGGTAAGTGTTTCTCTTCACCCGCTTCCCTCTCCCTAACGTTGTCTTGTAAGCCTATTAACGCAGAATATCCTGAGTGCGGTAGGAATGATACTTGGGATGGTAAATCCGACGAGGTAAGAGCGAGGAGCGCTTTCGGACCGATAAGACGCGTGTTTTGACTTGTGCATAGGATGTTCTCAGGGAGTGTTACCGTACTGGACGGAATATCGTCCTTGAGTCAGATAGCCCTTGGTTGGCTCCGCATATCGTCATCACGCTTGCAGAAGAATCAGGCGACGAACTGTACACAATGTGGCACAATTGCATAGGATACCAACATCCATATCACCTGTCTATACCTTTCTGTCATACAGATGACCTAGACGCACAATGCTTCCCGCATGGACCCAGTCAAGAGGCCTCAGATAATAGCACCAACTCGACTGGTCTTGTGTCTACCCTGCCGCAAAGGCTTTTCAAGCGGTCTGCATTTAATCGTCATGTGTGTTTACTCCTTCCAATAAATCACTTCGGCCTAATTATAATTATTTATAGGTCAACGGGGCGGCGCAGGAACGACTTCTTATGTATCATGTCGTTACCTCTCTACAACGGAGGCGATGCAGGGTAGCGGTAAGCTCGCTTGATGGTGACCATCCTTCATAAAAACGACATTTAATTATCCGTCCCACTTGTACAGGCATATTCTGCCAGTTTGGCCGCAGCATCTTTCCGCAACCAATGCTCTTTGTCTTTGACCACTGACAAGCCATGGCGATGGCTCGACCCCGCTGAGGTAAAATTCTGAACAATTAGATCCTCATCTAGTCACTTATCCGACCTGTAGCCTATATTACAAGCTAGCCGGCACGTCCGAGGTAGTATCATCCTCGAATCATCAACGCCGTACACGGTTCCGCATATCATCATCAATACACCGCCTCCTCAAGATCCCTGGATGACATACGGGAACACAACAGTCAGCCCACAAGATGGTGGATGGGGCCAACGCCTTGTTGTAGACAGGCCTTCCATATATTTCATCAACCTGACGACTAGGCAAAGCCAGATGCTGCCGAGAGAGAGTCTATCACACCTCAGGAACAGCACTCCTGAAGTTGGTTTCGTGATGGACCCCTTAGGTTCGGATGCATGGTCGACCCCGTCATCCCCTAATTCATCTGGCCCGCGCACTCCTGGGTTGTCTGAGGATAACCTTGACCGCCGTTTCACATCTGCCGATGATTCGGAAGACTCAGATGATGAGGTCGAGGAACACTTAGGCTATGGTTACTGCTTGGGACAGGGGCAGTCCGGCGAATGTGCACCGATAGCGGATTTTGCTATCGCAAGTGCTCCACGCGGACTAAACCTCCTGGACAGCTCGCTCTTTCACGAAGTTGCAGAAGATGACGAGGATGGACTCCCTCCCTTCGACGAATGGTACACGGGAATCCCAAGGCCTGCGGGACCATGATCAAGTGATCAACAACTTGGCTGGCTACTCTTTGACTATTCACTCTATCCAGCACCAAGATTTCTTTCCTGGGCTTTAGGCCAGACCATATTTTAATATGCCTCTTCGCTATTTCACATCTCGCCAGCATTGCGGACTGTGCCTTATTGCCGCTCATGCATACCCATTTTCAATTGATACCACACTATGCATTCTCTTCCTGGACTTTTATGCATCTGTATTCGTCTCCATGTATACTAATTGTTAATGATCCAGCATGTCCGTTATCGCCTCAGAGCCAGTCCAGTTCGCGTCCAGTTCGATTAGACTGTCACAGATCACTCATCATGGGACCTTGAGCACGCCATGTCGTTTCCATTCGCTGTATACAACCGTCCAACGGAGCAATGCACTACTAGTTCAAATCTACCCCTCACATGCAAGTGCAATTTTATACCTAAAGGGTATACGAACGCTTAGCGCCGCTGATGCATGTTTCACGATGAGCTGAGTTTTGTGTGCCAAGGATTGGCGCCAGTCGACAGGTGGTATGTTTTTCTTTTCCGGCGGATTGGTGGGGACATAAGCTTTGTCTTGGAACTCCCCAAAAGACTATTCTGAACCTTGATATGCCCATGTGGGATCCTTTCCGTGATTCAAGGACCGGTTTAAAGCCTCAGATCTGCTTATCAGTCATATGCATGCTTTCAAAGAAGTTGTAGTATGCATATGAAAGGCCGCATATAGTTCTCATAACTCTCATGTGGTCCTCGATCAAACGGGTCAAAGACCTGACGCGACAGATATCCCACTAGTAATCCAGGCACAAATGTTGATTGGGAAAAGGGCAAAAGTTTACAAAGAGATGATGAGAAGATGGTGGTATACAGTGTGGTGATAAAGATACGTAGTGCCAAATAATAGGGATACGGTGTAACAGAAGTGAGTAGAGGTGAAACGCAAAATCCAAAAGGAAAGATAGTACATCATAAATATACAACGCCCGCATATAGACAGGAGGGGAGGTGGTTTTTTAAAAGGCCCATGGAGATTCTATTCTTGGTACTTGAATATGAATTAGATACTCACTGGGTCATAAGAATGAGAATGTGACCAGAGCTATTAGAACGGGCGCTGATAGGGAGGGAGGTATCTTAATACTATATGGTGTTTCGAGGCTGTAAATTTTGGGCGGTGCGACCATCACGGAAGCAGGGACACCGATGCTGACGGTATCACGCCGAGGGGGGGAAAGGTGACATGTTGAACAAGGCACCAATAGCGGGGAAGGATCAGGCAGTCGCGGACTCCCCATACTCTGACAGGCAAGTTTCCGATGTTTGTGCGAGCTTAGTGTTAGAAATATGGAGGATGGAATGGACCGAGGCTTGTCCTGTGATGCATCCATCGGATGCTGACACCAGTAATCAAGAGCGATGAATATAACACTGCCCGCCTTCGTGGCGCGTCAGCACATGCTCAGTAACGATTGTGCACGGAACGCGTGTCTTTTGTCCACCTGAAGGGTCCAACCCTTGTCAAGGTCCGAGATGACGACATATTACAATGAGGGACCTACCAAAAGATTTGCTGTTTTGAATGTGGAACTGTACATGAGGTTGATTCCATTTTCTTCTAGAACCTGGGAAAAGCGGTTTACCAGACCATGCTTGTCCAGTCCAAACCGACGTAGATCAATCTGCAGACATTTGAGGGAGCGCGTTGGACAGTGTTGATCATCATCGAAGTCGGTTTCCTCGTCTGATGAGTCACTGTTGTTTGCCAGTGTGCGCTGGTCAGCAGCGTCAAGGACATCACTACCAGAAACCATATGGCGCTCGGTAGATGGGAAAAGAGTAGCGAGCAAGTAAACATCTGCAGTCAATGAAGCCCCTTCGACGGTGCGCGTGAAACTAAAGAACGGTACTCGTGTGGTATCGCCCACATCTTGCAGGTGTGGTTGTGATGTATTGATGACCAGCGGTGGACGATCCGAATGCGAGCTGCCTAAAGTAGAGTGTTTTGAGGATGGCTTGAAAGGAGATATATATGTTGGGATGGCAAGGTCAGAGCATGACCTGGAGTTGGCGATATTAGATAAATCGGAGATGGATTCAGCATGGGGAGGGGAATGAGAAAAGTAGCCATCATCTTCGTCAAGAGATGATGATGAACTGAACGGAGATTTCGATCGACTGCGAGACAAATCTACCGCAATTGGAGGGAAAGAAGGTTCAAAGTGGGATGCAGTCGAGTTGGCGTCTGAATGACTTTTCAATTTGTGATAGGGAGTACTCGGTGAGGAAGAAGCAATCAGGTCAGGAAAGGAGACTAGTTTAATTATCTTGAGTCCCCAGTGGTCTATGCCGGGGTCGCTAGGAAGTCCAATGCATGTGAGATCGGAAGGCAGCAGGCAAACCTCGCTTGACGTAGGTGAGTGCGATTTCTTGCGAGATATTGGTAGGACAATATCCGGTTGATCGGTGGGTGGTTTGGAACATTCCGCCGACACAGGAACATTGGAAGTCGACGATGAAATCGACGTTTGCGTGCTACTACACGCACGCGTAAGGATAGCACCACCAGGCGAAAAGGCATTTATGGGAGCGGAGGGTGGATCAGCGGCACCAGATATGGGACCGCTTGACAGTATTGTAGGATCAGAGATATACGGCTGGAGCCCAACCGCTTTGAAAATATCCATCACTTCCTGCAACCGCGCTTCCTTGACCTGTTCGCAAGTTCTTGAATCGAAGATTATATGGGAAAATAGGGTGAGGGACATACAAACATGAAATCGCTGGTGTATGAGGACTGATATAATATAGATATCCCCGCTTCTGCTAGAGGTGCGGATAACTCGTGCACACATGCGCCAGAGTGGGTATCACCTAAAGGATTATCAGACGAGTACGACGATAAAGACGGATCGACGCACCTGAGCCATCTGGATGTGTCTCAATCTGGAAAACACTCCACCTATCGTAAGACATTTCGACCAATTCCTGCCTAGTGCTAGATCCTGGAGCTGGTTGAGTCATCTTGGAGCCTGCGCGAACTCTTTGCCTATGCCTATCTTTCCGAACGACGGGTTCAAAGTCCTGAAGGTCTTCCTCTGCAAAAATACTGAGTTCAATCTCATTGCAGGTAATGTTGAGGAAGGTGGGGTTTGGCTGAAGGATTTGCTTTATTACGGGATGAGAGAGCTGGGCGACGCGAGAACGGGGTATATGTATGAGGGAAAGGGATACGGGGAGGAGAGAGATGGTGACCTGCATTTGGGGACAATGGGAGAGGCGGTGGGGAGGGGGAGGACCAAGAAACTTTTTATTTCCTCCATTTTATATACCTGCGACGGAAAACTGATTTTAGAATGGATATCTTCGGATTCACTCAGGACGGACCGAATCTCAGTCACATGACCACAAACCAGCTCATATAAAGTCGGCTTGGTGGCTGTAACGCCACTCCAGGAATTGGAATATAAGTACCATAGAAACGGTCCTCAAATGGACCTAGTCGCCTTCTCTTTTGGCCTTTGCGACGCCCCAAGCGTTCTCTGCTATTTTCTGTACATTTTCTGGGTGTTTCGCTTCTTCGGACTCCAGTTCTCATGCTCGGCACCTGCTACAGGTGGCCAATTCATTCGCTAGGCAAGCTTGATCAAATCCTTGAGATGCCTCCGCTTACGTTCCCCTATCTTTACGTAGCTCAGCTAGGTCACCCTCACCCCATAAATATAATTGACTCTGAGAAGACCTTGGATCGTTCTGGCCAGCTCTATTTCTAGGACACTTATGCATCCGAGTCTCCGCTTAACTGAGGCCAAAAAAGCATGTTCAGCCTTTCGAGAGTTTGGAGTGCTGTTTCAAGTGTCTGCCAAGCAGGTAGGAAGAGTTTATTAACCATCACAAACCAATATTATCATAAAGGTGGTTGCGAACCCGCAGCTAGGTGGAACACCTGAAGAAGGGTGCCTCCGATTGGAACCCGCGTGGTGGCAGGCTCGTTATCTCGTTTCTGATGGTCGCGGCGGTTTGATGGCAAGTTCGTGGCAGGGCGATCACTTGATCATTATTACCTGCGGCACACCTCTCACAATGGCACTTTTATATGACACCTCAGGAGTCAACAATTCCTACCAATCCCCCATCGAGGAAAGCATACAGAACCAGGTGCTGCACCCGCGCTCTCTAATAACGTACAGACAAACTGAATACAGCCCTCTTTTGCCAAGAAATCGGTATCCAGGACCGCATCCTCCGAATGAGGAGGTGTGATTTTGATCAAATAATCACACTGTAGATCCTGAAGTAGCCCACCCTTGCTCAGATGACTTGGGAAATAAATGTTCATGTGCCCATCCTGAACCGGAAGCTTCCCTTTTACGACCCAAAAACCTTCCGGTGTCATTTGATACACCGTCAAAAGGCAGAGCAATACAAACCCCCTCTGCAACTGAACCCTCACCCTCAGCGCACCTGACATACCTGCGAATCATGGGATCTATCTCGAATCTCACTTTCACGTTGCACCGTTCCACCACATTCGAAACCAACAAGTTTGTATGACGAATGGAAGTCAAGTGTCTTCTTTCACCTGCCCGCGGATCGTTCATTGTCCCTCCCCCCCCAGATTCACCCCGCGAGGGTAGCAGAAAATTGCCATCGCGTATCTCGCCATTTTACTCAGGGCAGCTCTATACCCTTTCCGAAACAACTTGGAAGCATCGACCGAAGAACGTTCATGTCAGTGACCTTCAAAGTAATTCCCACAAATGTCTTCTAGCTTTATGGTGAACGCATAGGTGCTACCTGGATTATCGTTGCTTCATCAAAATGAACGTCACTTCCCATGTTCCCCCAGACCTCTCCTTCCATGGAACTATTTTGGACAAACGGTCTCAACTGAGGGCCAAATGCCATGTGCTCCGAGTCATGACAGGATATCGGTGCCCCCGGCACAGGGAATCTAGGTTCTCACTCCACTGTTCCCAATTCAACACAAATTTCAGACTCCAGGACCCTCATTCGTGAATTGGAAGACACAAAAAAAATTGTCGAGATATTTACACATCTGTCAGCCCATCGCTTCCAGGCCTTCCCGTGGCGTCAACATCAGCCTGGATTGCCAGCCCTGATTCCGCTTCATATTGGTAACGACGCTAATGCTACACTCTGGGTTCTCACCCTAACTAGAGGGATTGCACCACTAACGTGGCGACGTTGACTGATGTATATTCCCCATTGAGCGTACGCCTTGCGCAAGCGCACGACGGACGCGCGGGTTCCCTTTCAACTTGAAGGCGTTGTACTTGTTTATCATGATGATGCCCTTTTTATTCACTTATCTTGCTTCCGCACCGAGTCAGTATGAACCAGCCCATCTTTCGCTTGAAGCTCCTTTCTGTGTGTTCCGTGTCGCACGCCCCTTGGTGATTGATGCCTTCGCGTCAGTGTTTATCCGAATGGATTCCGAATAATTAATATGTCGTCTGTGGCGCGGGGCCGGACAGGAAATGAACGGGGCACGAAATACATTTTCGCTATCGTGTCTGGGCGGTTCATGCTTTGCGGACGTCCAAGGGTGCCCGTAGCACTGCCCGGTTGATTTACTTCAAGCCCCAATCAGAGCTGGCTTCTGGACGCGTTCAACAGCCTTTCATTCTTCATACAAAGCTTCTGTCGAGCTTATCGCAGTATTAGCGCAGTGGGTGTTGATTATGGATAGTAAGAGTAGTACAACTTCCATCAGGAATAGTATTTCTAAGAAACGCCCGCTTGCAGATTAATTACCACACTCAGCGGCGTGTGTAGCACTGTCCTGGGGCTCGGAGCACATAATGAGCTGAGAAAGCGGTGGGCGTTGATGCACCGATGTATTAGCTTTATGAGCGACTAGCCTATATATACAGTCTGTCTTATGATTGGTAGGTTACACACTCAATCAGAACGTATAGATGCGCTGCGATCAGAAGTCTTACTACAGCTTGCGACATTACTTGGACATATGACTGCAACAATGGCCCTGTTCTGGGCCACTCAGGTGCGTGCAATTTGGATTCCCTTGATGCACAGTATCACTGCGAAACCCTAACATCATGACATGCTACAATACAGTGGCTATGAAGACAACATGGGTGCTATGTCCGCAGCATCTACGCGGGCGGCCTTGGGCAACGATAAGTTAAAAGAAAATCCAGCCTGTGGCTGGGGGGAGATTAAAGACAGAGGTAATAATGATCAGCGTAATGAAGGTATAAACAGAAGAAGGGGAAAACAGCCTGTGACGAGGCATCCTGAGCAGGGTAAGAGGTGGGGGGTAACGCCCATCCGTTTCCGTGCAGTATAAAAGGAATATGAAGCCTAGACAACCTTCCATCCATCCATTTACTCACAGGAAATGGTAAAATTTCAAGTCCATGAAGTCCTGTTATTTGTTGAGGATGCGTTCACATGATTTCGAAGGACACGCGAACTTGGGGATGGTGGAGCCTTTCGTGACTTGGATCGTGCATGAGCAGCCCGCACGGAGGCAGCAGACCTTCCGCGTGGAGTCTTGGGTAGACGGGTGTCCAACGTATCGGTGAGGGATACAGGTGCGGAGTTAGCCAACGCGCGTTTACGGAGCTGATAGCGGGGCTGAGGTGGTGTCGATGGGAGGGGCAAATTGCGTGGACGACGAATGATGCTCGAGGCGGTTGCGGACGTTGAGACGGATGTCTCCTGTATACAAGCGGGAGTCGGGGACGTACTGGGCGATTGAGAAACAGCCTCGGACAATGGGGAAGAGAGCGTCCGTGGCGTTTCTTCATGTTCTAAGAATACCTTCGGAGCGGTTGCTTGAGAAGGCGTATCTAGCTGGGAGGCGGGGATGGAGCTCGTATCTACGGTCTTCCATTGAAGAGAACCGTTAGGGGTGACTAACGGTGTGTCCACATATGGTTCTGAATCCTGCGATTCGAAAGGATATGGTGGCGGCTGGGACTGGGACTGGGACTGGTGTGTTGACGCATATCCATGCTGAGAACCGTAGCCTTGGAAGTCATCGTCTGGATCGTAATCATTGATATCTGTGAAACCTCGTGCACGCGTTGGAGGTTGGTGTGCGGGTTCATCTAGGACTGGTTCTGTGAGGGTGCGAGTAACCTTGGACCTTTTGGACGGGCCTGGGCCGTCATTGTGTATGAATGGATCGCTTTGTTCGTCAGCTGGCCTTGAGCGCTTGAGGGAGTCGATTCCAGGTTGTATTTGCCGCGGGTGGATGTGCACGGGCCGAATAGGCGGTAGAGTGCTCTCATAAGCAAAATCTCTGACTTTAACGCCGAGGGATGCTAATTTTGCCACAGTGGGCTGAAAATTTGCGCGCGTCTGTGTTGAGTTGGATAACCCCTGAGTTTTCCTCGATCTTGGATTAGCAGAAGTTGAGGATTCTGCTTGATTTGAGAACTTGATAACATGATTAAGAGCACTTGAGGATTCATTCTGGTTTCTGACATCAATTTCTTGACTTACAAAATCATTCTTTGGCGACGATGGCATTTGTGCGGTAAGACTGCCTTTTAGTGCGGCCCACACTAGGACTTCAAGGGTGTCAGCCTGCTGCTGTGGCATTGGTTGAGGTCACACAGGGAGACTCTTGGTGGTGGTGTGTATGGGCTTGCTACAGGAACGCACTCTTGCAATACACTGGTAGTGGTTGGCGGTGGTAAGAAGGAGAGCAGGGCTCCTTTTAACCAACGTCGCTTAGATCAATGATCGAGTCAACCATATCGGGAATTAAACTTGCCCACGTGATATATATCCTTTGGCCTTTGGGCTCGCGTTTCAATTCGTGAGTCCTGCCACATCAAACGTAGGTTTGCTATCATTGCATTGTTCCCGTAATTTGACATTATCAACCCAGATACTGCACGGCCTTCCGCCACAATCACTGGCATGCTGCGACGAGTGGCAAGACCCTTGTCTGTTGCTGCAATTGTAGGAGGACCCGTTGCAGCGTACTTTGCCTATAGGCACTACAATTTCCAGGAGACTTTTGAATTCTCCCACAAAGTTAGAGGGATTGACGGAAAGCCTGAGATGACGACTCGTACCCTTCCCCTTTTACCCTCAAGGCTTTTGGAAGCTCGGATCAAGGAAGGCGCTACCACTCAGACTCATTCATCACCAGATGGCCTCTTATGGAAATACACGACTGTCTTTCTTCCATCAAACGACCCCCTCGAGGACGCAAATGCGAGTCAAATCGTCCAACGCGACCAAACAGATCCATCGGCACCAGGAGATTATTTGTTTTTCGCAGTAATGGACGGCCATGGCGGGTACCAAACATCACAGCTTCTTTCACGCGTCCTCATTAAGGCTGTGGCGCTTGAATTATCCTCCCTATCCGCGAAACCCACCACCCAAGCAAAGTCCGGAGCCTTGACATCGTTTTTGCGATTGTCACCGTCACAAACAGCACACGCGGCGCTCGATGCCGACCCCGCTCGTGTCTCTTTAGCCATTGAAGAAGCATTTTCAAAGTTGGATCAGGAGTTACTCAACGCTCCCTTACGCGTATTAGCGAACAATCTCGACGAAGAGGCCCGCAAGAATAAAGTAATCCCGGATCTGAGTAAACATCCCCTTGCACTCACTACTATGCTGCCAGCCATTTCAGGTAGACATTACGACATCCCGATGTATGACTCGACCTGATAAACTGATGTAGGCAGCTGCGCGTTAATGGCTGTATTTGACACAGCACATCGTGACGTTTACGTTGCGTGTACGGGTGATAGTCGTGCTGTTGCCGGAGTATGGGAATCCACGGAGGACGGGAAGGGTCGTTGGCGGATTGAAGTTTTGAGCGAGGACCAAACTGGCCGAAACCCTTCGGAATTGGAACGGTAAGAGGCACACCATGCGTCCTATGACCCTACTGAATTGAGTGGACAGAGTTCGATCAGAACATCCTCAAAGCGAAGCCAACGATGTCATTCGCGAGGGCCGTATCCTTGGGGGATTGGAACCATCTCGCGCGTTTGGGGATGCCAGGTACAAATGGACACGTGCTGTGCAAGAGACGTGAGTCATTTGCATAACTATTTTGCAACCAACTGATGATTAATATGCGGCTACCTTACAGCCTAAATGAAGCGTTCATGGTCGGAAATGATAAGAATATGCGAGCTCCACCTTCCTTGTTCAAGACGCCTCCTTATGTAACTGCACGCCCCGTTGTCACCCACCGCAAATTTTCGCTCACACCCACTGTCAACGGTTCTGGCAAAACTAAGCGATTCCTTGTACTAGCAACAGATGGGCTTTGGGATCAACTTAGGTCTGTTCAAATCAGTGCTCGTCATTGTAGATGCTGACAATCCACCAGCAATGAAGAGGTGGTAAGCCTTGTTGGTGGTCATCTGTCTGGATTAAAGGGAACAGTGCCAAAATCCGATTTGCCGTCAATTATTCCCACTACTTCTGGCTCTGCCGGAGTAGGGGGCAAGATCAAGAAGCACACGAAGGGCAAGAAAGCAGAAGGATCATGGGCTTTCCAGGACGATAATCTCAGTGCTCATCTGATCCGCAACGCATTTGGTGGAGGCGATGTGATGAGCTTTCGACGGCTGTTGAGTATCCCATCTCCGTACTCAAGAAGATATAGAGATGATGTTACAGTAACAGTTGTGAGCTGGGAAGACGGGCGCGAGGAAGGTGCAAATGTTGTCACTGAAAAACTTAGGTCCAAACTGTAGTATAATTCAGCCACCCACCCTATATGGTACAACATGCTATTGGTGTGCTGGTGCGTACAAAAAATTAATAATATTCGTCTAGTTCATACTCAAATCCCCATCGGCCTGCGACTTTTCTTCCCGTATGTATTTATTCGGTTGAAGGGGTTGTAGCTTTTGGGCACCCTCTCGGTACGATAACCATCCGTTCTATTTGCAATTGGTAGTCGTTGCCTTGCAGTATTTTTGTAGGCGTTTTCACTGTCTGCACCAGTGTCTGGCGCCTTCCGCTTCTTCGCAATCGGGGCGTAAAAACTGGAGGTTGGAATGCCCGGCGACGAAGATGGAGGTATTGCTGCAGGGGATGATTCTGGGTTCACGTTTGTTTCAAAATTGTTGGCTTTATTCACCGCCCTAGGTCTTGCCGACATATCGTCATCGGCGTCCTCGCTACTGTCAGAGTCGTAAGCCCCCAGACTTGCGAGAGCTCTTTGGGCCTTCTGCGCTGCAATTTTTGCATTTATTTTGGCCGCCTGAGGATCACTTGCGGCCAACCGTGGACGCTTGGTATCCGTAGACATCTCAGTGGTTGGAGATGAAGGCAGGACGGGTCCAATGAACGGCTTCGACACTTTGACTCCCTTGTCTTCCACTTCGCCTTCACTCTCCCTCTCCCTTCGCTTCTTCATTGCAGCAGCTAGGCCATTTTTCTGTTGCGTCGCTAGGGACTGTTGTGTTGACGAAGACTTGATCGCGGCTTCCAAACCCTGTCCTCTGGTCCGTATATAAAACAACATGTATGCGTTCTTTTTCATTGGTACGCTGTTGCCACAAGATGATACCGACTCGTCATTCATTTCCCACCATTTTTTGTCCCGACTTTTGACGAACGCGTAATAATGTCCTGAATTGGGGCCACCCCCGGCGTGGCAGATGACTCCATACAATGAGTATGAAGGACCATATTGATCCTCGCTCATGTAGGGCTGTAGCGATAGCTGTTCGTCGTAATCAACCTGGTGGCCTATCTTCCTCCCAAGTGGTGAAAATCGTTTGAGATGCACAGTCAAGACCAAGGGAGCCTGGTGTAAAGAGAATCGTTTCTCCGCAATGACAGGTTTCTTGCATCTAGAAAGGCCGCAATGATGAATATCAGAAAGCGGGACAGCACAATCCACATCCACATACTTTTCACATTTGTACTTATCAGCACCCTTGAGATAATCAACTGCAACGAACTTGCGCAAAGCATCTTTGACTGTATCTGATTTGAAAATGTCCAAACTCAAATCGAGGACACGATCGAAGGTGTCGCTATTATGCCCACAATCACGGCAGGTTACTCGAGAGCGAAGACGTCCACCGAAAATTTTATGCACCCAGGTTGTTTCAGCAAGTTTTGGATCAAGTTTTCTGTAGGAAGAGTTAGTCTCTGTAGTACCAGCCTGGACAGAAGGCGCTACGCACGGTGGATATCCTACTAAACAAGACTTTTGGAGCGCGTCGATAGCATAACGAAGGAACTCATGAGAATCCTCCTGCCTGCCTTTCCGCATGTGCTTCGCTATTGCTAACAGTGCAACATGAGCCTGACATCACGGCTAAAAAGTGTATCCCGTACTTTGCAGCCGATTAGTGATGGCTGATGGCGAGAAGGCCGCGTTGGAGGTATGTGCTTGGATGGCCACCTCTCTAAGACTACAGGTCATGCAGAACCCTTTCTCCGAGCGGCCTATATGTCCACCAAGTGAGTATGTGCCGTTTCTCTAAGAACAATGATGCTTACATTTGCCTTGATGGTCCCACAGTACACGGAGCAAGGGTGGGGTATGGATCAGACATTGTAGTGCACTATTGAGGAAGCAGGTATTCCCGCTGTTGTATAAGCCGCTAGCGCGAGTGCAGTTTGCAGGCCATGTGGTATCGATGTTATCAGGGTACAAAGAAGCGGTTCTAGCGCCCGTCGAGTTCAACGAGATGGCGGCAGCTTTCCCAGGGGTCGAAGGAGGAATTGGGGGTTTCGTTAAACCATGGTTCTGGGAGAAGGTAAGAAAAGCATATGGAATGTGAACTGGACGCACGTCGGTTTTAGTGGATTTTGGAGAGGTATTGATCGGCTCATATTTCCCTTCTGGGACAGCCAGAGCACCAGACGAAGAGCCTTCCACGAACTCAATGGGCGGTGGCAGAAGGCTATTGAATGCCTCCAGGTCCCTCGCGGGGCGGTAATGTGTAGATTCATCGGCCTTATGCTGGGTTGTAAAAGTTGGGGCTGGCAATAGAGGAGAAGCAAGCATGATTTCCCTTGTAGGACTGCGCTCCCAGAGCTGTAAAATCCGCTTGCAAGCACAATAAGATGGGAAATAAAGGGGCCAGTTTCGGAGCCAGGACAAACGATACAGGACGAGGGATAACAAGCTATTGATGGGTCGCGAATGTAACACAGGATGAATATTTTTGAGAGTGAGATCCAGATCCCGTGTTTGGCACAATTGCCTCCTGCAAACACGACCATCACTCTTCTTTCAATATGGAAGGTTCAAAAATTGTGTATTATGATTTCCAATCGATGGAAATGGAGGCTATGACTAGCACTGGCAAGCGATGGCAAAAGGGAAGGTAAGACGAAGGTATTGTACTTTAAGAAAGGTGACTATCGGGTATGTTAATGATAGTAACCGCGATCATCGAAAAGAGTTGAGGGATGCTAGAGAGCATTAATAGCACAGACTATGCTCTCTAGGAGCATAGTCAAATGGAAGAAATAGATAAGGCAGCTGGCTCTTGTTGGGGTCCTGGGTCGCCCACCGCGCCTGGTCGTCCCAGACGGATTGAGTTCCCGATGAAGAAACCTGACATCCCGCTTCTGGGACTAGAGCGCTTAAAGACTCCTGGCTTATGAAGGTAAAATCCGTCAGGGGCGTTGATATATGGCTTGTAGAGGCATACGATGAAGGGGAAGAAGGGGAGGTTGTCGAATAAAGACTCTCAGGCGGAGAGAAATGCTGCATGGGGTAGGGCACATGTCGAAATAGTGGTTGCTGATAATTGTCCCCAAAACCGATTTGGCTGTAAAGGTTATCTGTGGAAAGAGGACCGAAGTTAAATCCGAGGTCGTCTGACGGCGTCAAGCAGGAATTGAGTATGACAAGTAAGGAACATACCTGTATCGATCGCCTCGTATTTCGTTTGAATCGGGGAGTCGCTTATATCAAAGAGGCCTACCTGTGCCTCTTGTAAGAGGGGTGAGACGGACCCGGCGTTCAAAGGACCCAATGTAACATCACTGCCGTACTTCCTGTGAGATTTGCTGGGAAATACTGAGCGACGTCTCGAGCTTAGGGAAGCTGGTAGATCGAGTGAAAGTGGCGAATTGGTTTTGAGGTCGATAGACCTGGGGTCAATACCGTGCTTCTTCAAATGTGCCTCGAACGTAGATTTACGGATGATCCTACAAAAGACCAGTTTTTGTTAACCAGCCGCAACATTACCAACAACCGATGATTACTTTGTGGAACAGCCGGGATACAGGCACTGATGTCCCTGCGGGAAGTAGTGGACCTCCTTGGTGTGACGACCACACGAGGACGGGTCGCCGAAGCATCGGTCACAAAACCTACAAGCGTATGGTTTGGCACCAGTACTATCCAGGGATGTCAGAGAAATATGCGGTCAAGGATGATTGGTCGTACTGTGTATTCAAGTGGGTCTTGAGGCCCGAAAGTTGAGAGAATCCCCTGTTGCAAGAACGACACACATGCGGTCTGTCGACATTCTGGGTTAGACACGAAATACATTTGTCAATACACAGGAGCCCGTACTTGATACCGGTATGTAGTTTCTCGTGGCGAACAAGGTCACCCTTGCGTCTGAATACCTTCAAACAAGCTGGAGAAGAGCATGTCCAGCGTTGTGAGGGCTTAAAAAGTTAATTAGCCAAAAGTCAAGTGTGACAACGTCAGATCACTGACAGTATATGTTTCTTGCATGTCAATTATAAGGGTTTCAACTTATTATCAGGAGACGCTGTCCTGCAACGTCTTGCAGCGAGGGATGTGGGACAAGAAGAGAACAGAAATGAGGACCGAGGTGTGTATGAGCGTATCTTTAAAGCGTTCCTCCCGACAAAGGGCGCAAAGTCTGATGGAGCGCTCCTCACCTTGAGGGTTATTGTGCACAGCCGGACATTCGAACATAAGTCCGAGAGACAAAAACACGGTAAAAATGAGGCGGAAAATGCTGACAAAATGTTGTTTATAGGAAGCGTCTCACCTCGATCATATCACAAGGTAACTTGAGCTTTTTCTGTGACAAAAGAGATCTCAGCGGAAGCAAAACTAAGGGCGAGGCGCAGCGTAGCCACTGCAGGACCAAAACCGCTGGCCTAAAGTCACGATAAGGTTTTTGGGGAAATAAAAATTGACATGAAGGTGAAAACGGTATCAGTTACCGAGCCCAGCACCATCAATCCGCTTCGTTATTCTCTCGTCTAACCACGGGGCAATGGCCCAAAGATCACTCCAGGTAAAAGACGCAAACTGAGTCCTCCCTGGGGCAGCGCCTTCCGCTTCATTTTGGGATGAGGGCCCGAGAATCTGGGCTACAATCCTATGAAGGTTTTTAAGATTGTGATACTTGAGTTTGAAACGGGTGGACAACTGACATCATACTGCCAACCCAATGAAGTCCATCCTCATCGGCGTCCAGCCAGCGAACATCGCCGCCACCAGGGGTATGAAACGGATAATTCCTATGGAGGATTGCAGGTAGCGGATATATCTGCCGCGCATAGATCGTTTGCGGTGAATAATAGTCCTGAGTCACTGTGAAACGATCATTAGGATGACCTCTTAGCAATTGGGAAATTACAACACGATAAGCAGTTGCAGGGGATGCTGCAGTCATGGGGTATACTCCATGATCTTCCACATATTCATGCCTCGTCAGGGTTGGTCGCGCATTGCCCGAGTGAATACCGGGAGGCCGAAGTAGGAACAAAGCATTCATATTCACACTGAAGGTACTTCGAGGTCGCGCCAGAGTACCGAATGCTAGTATCCTGACATCGGCCAGCTCAACAACCAACTGTATGGGGATATCAGGGGGCTCAAGATTTGCTTAAATGCCATAGACGAACCCTGACACGCGTCTCAAGATGTGCAAGATCATTCTGTAATCTTCACAAATTACGCCATGGAAACGATAGAAAATGGCCAGAACTGGCAATGACTTACTTCATTTCATTAAATAACACGAAAGGGTTGAAACTCCGTGACGACATTTCAAGCTCGTTAGCTGAGCCATTGCGATTCAACACGATATACCTGAGTTGGAGATGAGGAGATGTTTCGTCTCTGAATTCTATCCTACCGACTTCGTCCAGGACTCGTCAGCTGTACAGGAAGTCACACTGCGGTGCCAAACCCTGTGCAGAAGTCTAAGGGGAATACTACCATGACTGCAATCCTTGGCAACTGATTAATGACTCACTTGAGAAAGGTTTCCCTCCAAGAGCTATCCTTTTTCCATTTGCGCCAACCTGGGAGAAACCGTCTTTTGAAACACTCTTCCCATTCAGTCGCTTTCAGGTTTGGGAGAGTGGACTCGAACAAGATAAAAGATGGCTTTGCCAGGCTCAAGATCTCAATCCAGTTTTGACGTGGGACGGTTAAACGAATGCTCAGGTGTTTGAGTGCGTTCTCATAGTTGTGCGATCGCAAATTGCGGAGAATTGGACGTCTCCACGGGTTGAGCGACGTATCTGAAGCGACAAGATGAAGGCGTTTGGACAGGTATGAGGCCGTGATTAGAGAATCCAAATCCAGCTCGCTGAGAATCTCGGCGATGAGCTCGACTGGCAACGACTGAAAGCGCATTCAGATAGCTTGACAAGGGGGTAAAAAGGGGAATTTATCACTGGGTGTGACGGCACTCGGAAATGACCGTGGGCTGCAGATTGGTCTTCTCAAAATAACTTCACTCAGGGACTAAACCCTCTACAGACGAGTTCAAGAAACAACAGCCTGAGGATGTAGACTCAGCGTCCAACTTTGCACAGGCTTGTGTGGCCATTTACTTGGACGGTTAGATATATAGTCTCAATGGTGCCACTCTTTCAAACCTTGGCTCAATGACGGTGGCATACTAATAACATCCATTCCGCTGGTACGATCGATTTGGACTGCGATACCTTCTTCGCTCGTAAATCGGTGCCATACAAAGCGTAAAATGCACTAATTATGAGCGATTTATCTGCCCTTTTTGCCTGCTCCGTGGAACGCCGACCTCGTGTTGGGGTACAAGCTTCAGCCTACCATCTATACTACATGGGAGATATCTTTCGTTCTGTTGCAGCGCGTCCTACAGTGGGTTAATAGCTTCCCAGTCAAAGCCGCTCCTCCGCCAAATTTGGCCATTCGTTCATCAAGTTTGGCCAGTCTGGCCCATTGAAACTTCTGATTTGATTCTAAGAACGGCGGACTGCAATTTGCCATGACACCTATTACTCTTGCCCCAAATTCAACTTACATATGCATTATTATCCCTTCTTGCCTTTCTTGCCGTCCTCTTTTCTTCGTCCTCCGAGTCTATGCCTTCTTCCAAGCCCCACCGTCCTGACTTTGCCTCTCCCGACGCGAGCTTAACGGTCCTCCGCGTCTCGAGTTTTGGCGCGCTCCAGAGAGATAGTTGGGTTCGTTTCGCTTATCTCTTTTTTAGCCGTCCCGTGCTGAAATTTTACAGCAAGCAGGCTGGGAGTCCCCATATTCCATTGGGGGGAGCTCAAGACTGAGTAACCTGTCCGATCCAGTTGGTCTCTGCACCTCAGAAGTTTTTCAACCTTTTACCAAACCATCCTAGTATTCCTCCTCTCCTGACCCTAGAGAGTGGGGTTTTGACCTTTCACCCGACCTTGTGGAACCAGATGATGCTCTCCATAATCCCGATTCCCTTTCCAGGAAATCGCCGGCAAACGAATCTTTGGCAATGTCATCGAGGGGATTTGCGAATGTTGGCTGCCTCTTAGCGATTTGTACAGCTTTTCTCTGCCTTTTGTGAGCCCTTGGATAAATCCTTTCTGAACAAACTAACATCACTAGCATTGGTTACCCTATCATAATGTATGCAAAATCCAAAGGACCACTAACTCCTGGGTTTAACCTAGGTGGGATAAATTCAACGGGCCAGGTGAGTCTGTTGGCAGGTAATTTATTTCGTATTTCAGCTATAGCGATCAGATCCCATCGATGGGTAACTTTGGGCTTATCGACCTCGAAACGCCGCGAGAGGTATACCGCAAGACATCATGGAGGGACGGTTCCAGTTGGATGCTGGTGTTCTCCGATGAATTCAATGTAGACGGGCGGACCTTCTACCCTGGCGATGACCCATACTGGGAGGCAGTGGACCTCCATTACTGGGTGAGTTGATTGGCGCAACATCAACATGTACCATAGACTGAAGCTACGAAGGCTACCAACAATTTAGAGTGGTACGACCCTGCAGCCGTTACAACGAGCAATGGCTCTTTAGTCATAACTCTATCGGAAACGCCAAGCCACGACCTCGCATACCAAGGCGGTGAGCTTATTCGGTGATATGTAGCTTTGTTGACTAATTCCCTCGGTCCGATAAGGTCTCGTTTCCTCATGGTAATAATCTCCAATCCACCACCACTTTAACTAACAATTACTGCTTTAGGAATAAGTTCTGTTTCACTGGAGGTTATTTTGAGGCATCGGTGCAACTGCCTGGAGCGAATAATGTGATCGGGTTATGGCCCGCCATCTGGACCATGGGTAACCTGGGGCGTGCGGGATACGGTGCGACTCTGGAGGGCATGGTGCGCCAACGAATATTCAATAATCCTCCATGGTTGACGGTCTTAACAGTGGCCTTACACATACGATTCGTGTGACGTAGGGACTGCACCGAACCAAACTATTGGCGGTTTGCCGATTGTGGCAACCACAGATGGGGATCATGCGTACGGAGGGGCACTGTCTTACCTTCCTGGACAAAGGCTATCGAGGTGCACATGTGATGGTGAAAGCCATCCCGGACCGAAGCATAGCGATGGGTCATATGTGGGACGGGCTGCACCTGAAATTGACATGTTTGAAGCTCAGATGGGCGGCGATCCACTCGCTGGCCAGGTTTCGCAGTCAGCGCAATGGGCCGTAAGTTTGCAATACGATTACAATGCCAACCCCAGCTGACCGATGCCGTTTACCAGCCCTTTAATCGTGCATTTGCATGGGATAATTCAAGCGGGAATCTAATCATCCCAGACCCATCCATATCAGCCCAGAACGGATTTGTAGGGAATGTTATCCAACAAGCTACATCAGTAATCACAAATACCGACCAAAAGTGTTACGAATACGCGAACGGCTGCTACTCTATTTACGGGTTTGAGGTAAATCCTTTCCCTGACCACATGTCCGTCTTTGATCTCTTTAAACGTCCCCAAGTACAAACCAGGTATGGCTATTATAACACGTCGCTTGCAGTTACCACTTTCTGAACCATCTATTTAGGATACGATGATAGCGTGAATCCCACAAGTTACACCGTCTGTTTGATAGGACTAACTTAGCCTTCAGTACATCACATGGATTACAAACAGCCAAGTAGCATGGACTTTGAACGCAGCAGGTTTAGGTCCGGACTCTTCCGTCGAGATCTCTTCCAGACCTGTACCCCAGGAACCCATGGTATGGTTGGTGATGATGGCGATCGTTTCCAGGTTTTCTTATCTGTCGGCTTTAGTACATGATCATCAACTTGGGCTTGTCCAAGAACTTTGGCGCCATTGATTTTGACCATCTGATATTTCCCGCCCACCTGCGCGTCGATTATGTCCGCGTGTACCAGCCGACAAACGCGATCGACGTCGGATGTAATCCCAAAGATTTTCCGACGTTGGGTTATATCAACGAGTGCGTAAGGATGTCTCACGTTTTGTGGCTGCCATTTATTCTTGTCTGTCCCCAGGTATATCGAAGCATATACGAACCCTAACTTGACCACTTGGAGAACTGATTTTGGTAAAAGGTTTCCGAAGAATTCGTTGCTTGAGCAATGCTAGAACATCGGCCCAGGCATTTCCAGCGAACAGACTATTCCCTTTCCAAGATATGAGACAATTATCTGCTTGTCAAGCTTTAGACTATACCCTTTCACGTATAAATATCGTGTCACTTACGTATTGTATTTTTGGCTGTAAAACCGAGAAACCAAAACGCTCACCTTGCGCTGCGCATGCCATGATCAAGAAGTAGCCTCCTTTTCATCCCGAGACGGAAAGGATCTTGTGCAACAAAAACATGGGTAGACAAAAAAGGTCCTATTAGAACACAATAACAACAAAAGTCCCATTTACGATGATGATCGAACCCAGCCTTTCTTGACCCCGTATTCAACAATCTCACCAGCGCACGCGGGCCCTAGCGATACCTTCAGCTGCTGGGGCTTTCTTCGCGCTTTGGACCTTGATGCTTTGGACTTGGGTGGGACGACCTCAGCGATACATTTTGCCAGCCAATCCTCAATGTCTACGAGGGAATTGTAGCAGTCACGCTCAGTGAACGTTGAATCCAGGTTGGCCACCGGGCCTAGCGCATCTGCATGGCCTTTTGTCCTTCGTGGCGAGGCAGGTGGTCGCAGGCCTTTGGAATACAAAAGTTTTTGGACCAAGTAGTGAAGCCACTGAACGATTTTTGTAAGGGAAATCTCAGATAAACATTAGACAATTAGAAGAGATACACTTGCCATGACATTGGTCATGGGATGGAAATCGTCCCATGTGCCCGCGATATGATCGCGCATGTTTCGGTATACATCGAATTGGTAGTCACCTAAAGCCATCATAAGTGACAATCCAGATTCGTCCATTCTGGCCTTGCGATCGTGTGATACTAACCTTCTCCCATAAAAATTTCGTCGTCAAATGGCGTCCAGTGGACACGTTCGCCACTACCACCGTCACCTGCATCCATCCGTGACAAACCCAAGTCAATAATAGTAGCTTGTACTCCATGGGCAAGGTCATCCATTGGAGGCTTGGCTTCCTTTAGTTTGACATGATTCAGATCCAAGGACTTAAGGGGAAATGTCTGTTTAGGGAGATTTTTCACAAGAATCTGACCCCAATGCAGATCCCGATGCTGTAGGGAAATAAATGTCATCAGATTCGAGCAATTGAACCATATTCGCACCTCAAATGAGACTAGTCGTTCAGCATGAGCAAGGGACTTCGTGACCTGCCAGAACAGACTGCTAGCTTGTCGCCAACCTGACTTGGACCCCTGAAGAAAGGAATACGCTTCCAGGTCAGGGCCACCGTTAGGAAGCACGATGATCGCATAGACTTGCGAAACCTTGAATGTGTCTGACTGCGAATCAGTAATTATCGATAAGAAAACAAGGAATCCCATACCAGGGCGCACACTTTCTGAACCCTTCCTTTCGTTGTACTCGTCCCAGAGATCGAGCAGCACTTGTGGATATCTTCCTCGAACGATATATGTTTTGAGCAATGTGACAAATCCATCATAGACCTCGCCCATGGCTCGTGTAACAATGATCTCCTTGCGCACATCGCGGGCATCGCTGGGAGCTGGGCCGTCATCCTCCTCTCCAGCACCGCTCGGGGTGTCGTAGGAGGCCTGTGATTCATCTCGCAGGGGTATTACCTTCAGAACTACGTCGCCAATTCCGAAAACCTCTGAATAGCTGGCTTCCCCAATCTTACGAAAGCCCAAGGAGGCGCTCTGACGTTGCGAAGAAGACTGAATGACTGGGTCGTACGGGAATGATTCAATAAACGCCGAAAATTCATACGGCCCGCAATGTTCCTGATGACACTCTTCTAAAAGGGGTCGCAGGTGCTCAGGAATGGCTGTTCCCAGAGAGTCCGACGTAGCTTGGGACTGAGAGTCGATGTTGAATGAAGAAAAGTCAAAGGAAAGATCAAAATCCGTGGGCGTAGAAGGGGAAGGAGGAGAGATGGGGTTAAAAGGGAGTTTCCGCTTGCCTCGAATTGGGGTCAACTGTCGCGGCCTTGCTATAGGTGAGGATATAGGTTGGTGTGCTGGAGTGGGATGAGAATGATGAAGGGGTTGTAGTTCACGGGGTCTTTCTCGGTCATTTGTAAGGGGATGGCCATCTGGTTTCCGCGTGGAATGGGTTGCATAAGGGGCAGGAGGGACAACGACTTCGAGTTTCAAGCGAGTTGGACAAATTGGGGATGTTGAGGAAGTGGGGGTCGCGCTGTCATCATCTGAGCTATCGGAGACTACAATGAGTGCGGCTCGTTTAGTCAATCGTTTTAGACGCATTGGTTGGACATTGGTTTCTATGTCACTATCGTCCGATGTCAATGGGGGCGGCTGAGACCTCGGCTTTTGATGTCGGGGGTTGTAATTCCCAACGTTAGTCTTCGATACTCGCCTTTCTTGTCGGACTGTATTTCCTGCATTGTCTAGGACTATAATGTCCATGTCAACGAATGGGACGAACGCTTGATTGAGTCTTGTCGGGTTCCCAGAGGCGACCCGCCGATTGCCCGACCTTGCGGGTGACCCAGGGGCATTGATGGAGAAGGCTGACAAAGGTGGTCTTGAGGATATAGTAGAAGCTGTAATGGAGGCTGTCATGGTTGACTTTTTAGCATTCCGTTTCAAGGGTGATATTAATGGCGATTCTGGTTTGCGCTCGGCGTCAATGCGTGTGGCTCGCTTTTTGCGCAAAGGCGAGAGGACGGGCGATAGTCTTTTCTTTCTCTGCATGCCTACAACCTTTGGCGACGGGGCTTTTGGCTTTACAGGGTCCATATTTTCTCTCTTTCTCATTCTTGAGGCGATTGGTCCTAGAGGTAGGTCACCGAAGATGCTTGGTGAAGCAGCAAATTTATCAAGGTGTTCGGATGCATCCACGATGCGCCGACCCCGTTTCCCGTAGACGTTCACTTGCTTTGTCCGTGATCCAAGCATGGCCGCTCCTAGTAGTAGAAATGCCAATAGCAGCAGAATAACTGCTACGGTTGTTTGAAGGCTGGCGAGCGGCGGAATTAAATGAATCAGGAGGTTGGCGCTGAGTTCAGGCTATGTTCTTTGTGATATGATATGATACGATTGGGTGAGTTTGAACCAGAGGCACGCGTTAGGTCACATGTCCGCGTTAGACCCCTTGATCTTATTCAGTTATTGGATGGATAGATAACTGTGGTTAATTGGTTCAATATACCATCCCAACAGGGTTAGCGCTTTGGGCATATACTGTCTATAGCGCTGACTCTAAGGTCATTGGATCCTTGGGTCCTGGTTCTTTCCCAGCTTCCCCTCTCTTATCAGAAGAACAAGCGCTACGTGGTGTCGCTCCCTCACTGAAAATAAATCATAACAAGCAAGTTCCAAGGCATGTATATCCTGAATGTATCGTTGGCAAAATGTCTGAATGGCAAGGTTTTCAAGTGGTTTTCATCGAACACAGCGCGAGAGTTTTTCTGAACAGGTGGCTGTGCCTAGACAAGTTGAAATAGAAAATTAAAAAAACGACGTCATGTTCCAAAAGTAGACCATGAACCAAAGAATGCCTCATAAATTTTACAGGCCTCCACCTGGCCTCTTAAACCCCTTCCTTCTTCCCACCACATCCAAGGAAATGCCTTCTCCCAGACTGAATCCAGAAGTGGTGCTGGCCATTGATGGTTATCTGAAGCCAGACATCCCCGCCATTGTCCAGAGGCATGATACTTTCCGAAAATGGAAGGATACTATTGAAAGACATGAAGGTGGCTATGACGCATTTACCAAAGGCTACCTCAAGTTTGGGCTTAATGTTGGAGCAAATGGTGAGGTTACCTATAGGGAGTGGGCACCAAATGCTAGGGAGGCATATTTGATTGGTGACTTCAGTAAGTGTCCAACAATCATGTATTGACAATACTTATCCGCCTGCCTCAGACGAATGGGATAGGACATCCCATCCCATGACAAAGAACGACTTCGGCGTATGGAAAATAGTTGTGCCTTCCAAAGCTGGTAAATGCGCCATACCCCATGATTCAAAAGTCAAGGTAATGTGACAGGGAGTAAGGGACATGTGGGACGCCATATTGACGTGTCTTCACCCGTAGATATCCATGGTGTTGCCATCTGGTCAGCGCATTGAGCGCATTCCAGCCTGGATAAGACGGGTCACCCAAGATCTTAGCGTCTCTCCAGTATACGACGCACGATTCTGGAATCCCCCAGGATCGGAAAGATATACATTTAAGAACCCTCGGCCTCCGAAACCCTCTAATGTGAGGATTTACGAAGCCCATGTTGGCATATCTACATCCGAGGGTCGCGTTGGCACATATCGCGAGTTCACCAAGGATATCCTCCCAAGAATCAAAGCACTGGGATATAATGTCATTCAATTAATGGCGATCATGGAGCATGCATATTACGCATGTGAGAAGTTTCTTTTTATATAGGTTTTTCGTTCTAAGATTGCTGTCGTTAGCTTTTGGGTATCAGGTCACAAGCTTCTTCGCTGCGAGCTCTCGATATGGTTCACCCGAGGATCTAAAAGAACTTGTGGACACCGCACATGGATTGGGATTGACTGTTCTTCTGGACATCGTTCATTCTCATGCCTGCAAGAACGTCCTCGACGGTCTAAATGAATTCGATGGCACAGATCACTTATATTTCCATGAAGGTGGCAAAGGCCGTCACGAGTTGTGGGATAGCAGATTGTTCAATTATGGGTCGCATGAAGTTTTACGATTCTTGCTGAGCAATTTGAGGTTCTATATCGAAGAATATCAGTTCGATGGATTTCGATTCGATGGCGTCACTAGTATGATGTACAAGCATCATGGTATTGGCACCGGGTTTTCTGGAGGATACCATGAATACTTTGGTGATGGTGCTGACGAGGAGGGGATTGTTTATCTCATGCTTGTAAGCCCCTCTTTCTTTAAACCGAAAGGCCAACCCACAATAACCTCCAACCTAGGCCAATGATGCGATGCGCACATTACATCCACCAGTGATCACTATTGCCGAGGACGTGTCGGGAATGCCTCTGCTTGGTCTGGATGTCGATAAAGGGGGTGTTGGTTTCGATTACCGGCTCTCCATGGCGGTTCCAGACATGTGGATCAAACTATTGAAGCACAAGGAAGACAGCGAGTGGAATATGGGAAACATTGTACACACGCTCACAAACAGGCGACATGGAGAGAAAAGCATAGCTTATTGCGAAAGTCATGACCAGGCACTTGTCGGAGACAAAACCTTGGCCTTTTGGCTTATGGATAAGGAGATGTGTTCGTTGCTTCATTGGATACAACCATCCATCATAAACAATCTGATTCTGGTATTTTCGCAGACACACACATGTCAGATCTAACGCCAATGACCCCAATCATTGCCCGAGGCTTAGCGTTGCACAAGATGATACGGTTTGTTTATACTTACACCAAACCCTACGATCGTTGAAGCTTATTGACCTAGGCTCCTGACACATTCACTTGGCGGTGAAGGTTATCTGAATTTCGAAGGCAACGAATTTGGTCATCCTGAGGTCAGTGTGGTTCACGCCCACGAGTGGCAAATATTGACAGAGCATGTTCAGTGGCTGGACTTCCCTAGAGAGGGAAACGGAAACTCATTCCACTACGCCCGCCGGCAATGGAATGTTGTCGATGACCAGCTTCTCCGCTACAAGTATCTCAATAACTTTGACAGCGCAATGAACAATCTGGCTGACAAGTACTCTTGGCTCGAAGCATCACAGGTAATCCTACCGAAACCCAATGATGCTAGATCAAGTATCTCTAACAAGGTCTCCCCGTCTGACAAGGCATACGTGTCTCTGAAAAACGAGACAGACAAAGTTATCGTATTCGAACGGGCTGGGCTCTTGTTTATCTTCAACTTCCACCCAAGTCAGAGCTTTACGGATTATCGTGTCGGCGTCGAGGAGCCAGGGGAATACCATATCATCTTGAGCAGTGATGAAAAGCACTTTGGAGGATTTAATAACATCAGTCTCGATAGCAAATTCTTTACGACGCCAATGGAGTGGAACGGAAGGAAGAACTGGTTACAGGTTCGTTCTTTCCGTTAATGGTGCAGGATGCGGTCTCATCTTTGCCAAGGTATACATCCCCAGCAGGACTTGCATTGTGCTTGCAAAATAAAAACCACGCAAGACGGGGATCAGAAACGTGCGTGTTCTTGAAACAGTATCTTCCGCCACTTACCCTCCTGTCATACAGATAGAGCTACTAGCGAGATGCAGGGCCAGAAGATTTGGCATATATCCTGGTTGGGCTTTTTTACTGGACACATTTGCATGCTTATGAGAGTAGCTTCCTGAAATTTTTTTGACTCGGGACGTCTGTATTCTGGGGCTTTTGCACGAAAATTTTGGTTTTAGTTTGGAAAATATACAATGCTGATCATAACAACGTTTCGAGGACCTCAACGATTTTATCACCAAGTTCTGTGGTACAAACAGCTCCACCAAGATCAGCTGTCCTCAATCCGAAACCTCCCAATTCAGGGCTGTCTAGAACCTTTCTTACAGCTTGTTCAATAGCTATAGCGGGTTTTTCTAGACCAAGTGAGTAGCGTAAAAGCATGGCGGCGCTGAGGATGGTGCCGATGGGGTTTGCGATCCCCTTCCCCGCGATATCAGGAGCTGAGCCGTGAATGGGCTCATATAACCCAGTAGTGGGTCGGAAACCCGCAGATGGTGTGGACGGTGCTCCTGCCAATGAAGCAGACGGCAAAAGACCAAGAGACCCAGGAATGACACTGGATTGATCTGATAGGCTGAAATGGAGTTCAATGATTATTCAAATGAGGGGTGACCACGACAAACATATCACCAAATAGATTTTCAGTCAGAATTACACCATTGAGCTTTTTGGGGTTGGACACAATGAGCATCGCGGCAGAATCGACGAGGTGATGATCAAACTTGATTTGTGGGTACTCATTGGTTAGGGTCTCAGTTACGACTTTCCTCCAAAGTCTTGAACTGGCAAGAACATTCGCTTTGTCGATGGAGTGTATTTCCAGAGGTGGGTTGGCAGCCAGTGCGATCTGCGCAGCAACGCGTGTGATACGCTGAACTTCGGAAACGCTGTAAATCATTGTATCCCATGCTGTGTCTGGATCTGGTGAAACGTTTTGCTCTTTACGAGTGCCGAAGTAGACGCCGCCTATAAGTTCTCGAACGACGATCATATCCACTCCTCTGGCGATTGCAGGCCTTAGAGGAGAATATGCCAGGAGAGATTCGGACGCAAGGTTAGCAGGCCGAATGTTGGCGTATAGACCCAATGTTTTCCGGAGTGCGAGCAATCCAGGCTCAGGGCGAACTTTGGCGCCGACACCCCACTTGGGCCCACCGATTGAACCTATACTGCAGTTTCTCAGAGCGGATCAGCCCTCTTACGCGGGTACTCACCCATGAGGATGGCATCTGCCTCCTGACACGCCTTCAGAGTGGATGCGGGTAGTGGTTCGCCAACAGAGTCAATTGCGCATCCACCAAATTCATGAGATTCTAGCTTTAAATCGAACTCGCTGGATGATGTGGATATGACTTCAAGAACACGAACGGCCTGGCTTGTGACCTCTGGACCTGTAGCCGGTTTTAAATATCGAATTGGAAGGATCTGTGTATTGATGATGTACCGATTCCATCTCCAGGAAGCACGACAACTCGAAATCTAGATAGACTCAGTGCCGGACACCAACCTCGATTATGGGAGCGTACTCACGATGGGGGTGACATCTAAGAGTTGAGAAATATGAGGGTAATTGATTGATTTTACAGAACTACATATAGTCGGCTGGTTCGGGAATACTTGAAGCCTCGGCCGATATTTTAATTCTTTGTATCGGGTTTTTGGCCTGTTATTGGGCCAACAAGGTTAAGGTTAGATAAGTCTCGATATATATAAGAATTGAATATTATATACCAGGTGGAATGTAAAGCACACTAGGGGTTGGCAAAATTCACAAGGCCGACCAGAATTTTAACCTACTGAATATGTGAGGCTATCTGGGAAGATGACACATGATAACTAAGTAGTGATTAGAAATAATAAGTGTACCACCGAACTAACAGAGTGGCAACACAGGGTATAGGAATCTAGGCCTCCCACCATCCAACATCGATGCGAGCTGCCCATAGTTGGAGATGTCTCATATATAGATCTTGTGTGTAGCAGGTCGCAACACAGTTTCACTAGCTAAACAAGAAGTACAAAGGGCCCTTATGAAGACCTTAAATAAGGCCAGATAGTAATGTTAATGTCCTAATTCTTGATATCTTTAAGCGCTGCCGAAAGTGTATCCAATTTCTTCTTAACATCATCGATCTCTTGCAAAAGGATGGCTTCTGACGACTGGAAAATGGGCATTTAACAAAAGCCTATTCTCTTGAGAGATCATGGACATACCTGCTGAGTGTTTGGAAATACTTTGATCAAGTCTTCAAATGGCACCTTGCTTATCGACATGCCCGTGCAATCACGATCATCCACAATGGGATCACGGTTTTCTGGCCGATCTTCTTCACCCTCGTCATTCCCTCTGAACCAGGCTTCCATCCAAGCATGTTTGCGCGTATCAAAGGTGGATTCATAGAAAGCGATCAAGGTCAATGGGATGAAGAATATAGTACCCATAACGTAACGGTTAAGCTGCAAATCGCTCATCAGAAGGTTAAGCATCAAATAAGAAGGGTATATACTTGGGCGTAGTGCTTCTCGCTCAGGCGCCAATGAGGGAAGAATCTAAAATGTAAGATAAGGCTGCATGGTTTTTCTCTAGCTGATATAAAACATACTCCAAAGGTGCGATAAAGAATGCTTCAATCAAGTTGAACGGTGCAGGATACACAAAAGAATCTGGAGCTCTGATCATGCCAACGGTCTTGCTTGCAAAAAAGGCTAGATATTGTGCCTCCGCGTCGTCGATAACCTATTTTTTTTTATAACGTAAGCACACATCTATAGATAAGTCTTATTACAGGGGCATACATCAGAATATGCGGACGAGAATAACGAAATGAGAACATTCAGCAGGATGATTGCTGTAACGGCATTCCATCTATCATACCATGTGAACTCCACAGATATCTTTTGTTGGTGTAGTTAACTTACAGGTAGTACAGCCCAAGACCCGCTGTGCTGGTGAACGATAGCTTTCAATTTAATCGCAATGCAAAATGCACAATGGTGGTACCTTGTTGAATATTTTCCATAGTCAGGCGATCTAGGAGGAGATAAGTGTTGGGGTTTTACTTTGTCGATTAAAGACCCACTGTAACAGGGCTTGTATCAGGAGGTTGAGAACCTTAAATCTCATGTTGAAAATTCATTCACGATGGTAGAAGAACATGACAAACCGTAAATGTGCTCTCCGTTGTTCCATCAGCAGCGTCTAAAGCGTAAAGACCTTGCGCGAAGCCTATTCCAAGGACCGAAAGGAGCTACATGTTTATAATGTCCGTTAGTCACTCGACTATAACGATCTCCAATGTCCCACGGACCGCGAAAAATATTCCCGATTCCTTCAGCATTCTTGCAACGCAAATCTGCATTGTTCCGATGTACCTAGAACATCCCAAATTAAGCAGAAAGGCGGAAGGACAGTAATAATATTACTTGTATCCATCAAAGACCGTTACGAGTTCTGCAAGACTGTCAGGTAAATCTTCACGAATAGAGAGCTTATTTACTCATCCTTATATAGGAAATATTAGCATATGAGCGAGGGACTAACAAGGCCACCTACCAGATAAAAGGCGAAACAAAACTGAGGACTTGAAAACTTCTAAGCCTCATCGTCGAAAACTCATCACCGTGGGCACCCAAACCGACGATCCGCAAAACAAAGGCAGTCAACAAAAGAGCGTCTGTCACGAATGCGATGGCATTCCAAAACGAGAACGCTCTCCATGTGACGAACCGCAACAGAGTTAAAAACTGGTGTTTGCGTCAACGTGGGGTTGGAATCGAGAAGACATGATTTAACCTTGTAGGTATCTAGATACACAATTCAGGTCTACATAGGAACAGAGAGTAAAGGTAAAGGTACCTTCGATGATGAATGAAAATGCCATGATATAGAGGATGTACTCCCATTCATCCAGATACTTGTGGGATTCATCCAATTTTTCCAGGGGCTCGCGGACTAGAGTCAAGTGAAGAAAATGTCTGGGGTCAAAAAAAAGCAACCAACCAGCTTGTGAATATGCAACCAGAAAGAATAACCATACGAAAATGCGGAAGAAGTTCTGATACCTACACCAATGTCAGTGGTGAGCCAATGAAGTGATACAGCATTTCATACCGGGGGACGGACAACCTCGACGGATCTAAGTGATCCCAAAAAGTATGAGGACGAGTCTCAGAATAGGGAACATCTAGGATGAAGTTGCAACGTTGTGTCGAACAAAATGGGCGAGAAAGTAATACTGACAATCGATGTCGTGAAATGCGTTGTTCTTCTGGATGATGTGGCCGGTCCAAAGGGCATTTACCACTGTACATCAAATATAAGCATCAAAGGGTGAACATAAGAATAACAAGCGACATTGTTGGGATTCGCTAGAAGACAGAAAGATGGTGCTTATCCAGAAGGTTAGTGGAGAGAAATAAAATTTGAAAATTAAGTTTACCAATGCTGGTCGATTGCCATCTCAAGTGCACTTGACATCTCGCTTTCATCACCGTCAATTTGTCGATGCTGATATCTTGTAGACATGATCGCCATTAATTTATCCGCAGGAGCCAAATGTACGACTCGGCGTGCTATTACTTCACATGCGATAGCTAAAATTTCCACAATCACAACGCTTTTCCTTCTAACAAATGAATGAAATTACTCACCTCTGCCCATGTTTTCTCCATAGTCTGCAGGGTTATGATCCGCATCCCATATGAATTCGGCTCGGGCACGTAGTAAGCAATAAGGAAGCTATAGGGCCGTTTATCCTGATGTTTATAGATTATCAAAGGTTAGTGCTTACCGCTTCTGTGAAATCTCCAGCGGCCGCTTTGAAGGCAGAAACCACTTGTGCAGTAACAATACGGCTGGTGGGGTCGGAAATACTATTTATGTTCACTTGTACGGGGATTAAGACTAGCGTCAGCGCGCGAAGACGTTTAACAAGTTCTAGACACGCGATTTCAGCAGCAGGCTCTTATTCACGTTTCCGAGACATTGAACGCACTTGTTAAAGTATCAGGAGACGGCTTGATGGAGTGTGTAGATAGTAAGGAAGCACGGTCATCGTCAACCTCTGGACTAAGAAACCCAGGCATAGTGGTGAACGGGCACAAATGGCTCCGCAGGAACAGACATTCCAGACGTCACACTTTGTGTCAACTATGTACCTCGTGAGAAAGTTCTGTGATCACTTGAAGTCATCATAGCAAAGCTCCAGCCAATTACGACCAAATAACTGCTTCAAGTCTTCCAACAATCACCATGCCAGTGAGTTTGTCGATCCACTCGTAAAACTGGATCCTTAATTTGGCCGTTAGGCCTATCATTCTTCACTGAATGAATCCCCAGATGTCAGGCAGATTGGTAACATGTCCGTCCTGCCAATCAAGACTAGGATTCGTGGACCAGCCCCAATCGGTGAGCGCAGTCGCTAGACCTAGTAGATAAAGCAACATACTCAACTCTTGGTAGCCGACCCAGCAGAGGGAGATATAATAGACGAGACAATCGATCTATTTCGCGCCAACTCCCTGTTTCGCAATTTCGAGATCAAAGGACCAGCGGACAGAACCCTGATCATCCTCATTCTATACATTTCTGATTGCCTTGCCAAGTTGGGCTCTGCGCGAACGGTCCCATCACAAATTGAAGCCTCAAAGTCGTTGAATACCCTCTCTGTCGACAACTTCGCGATTCCGGGCGATGCTAACTTCCCATTGAATTCACACTATGCCCCCCCAGCCAGTCGATCCGATGCTGGTGAGTTGACGCGTCAGGTCTAGTTGAAGCCAAAATAACCGCGCCTCTCCGATTTTCTAGAATACCTGCGACAATATCTCACACAAGTTCGACAAGAATTGGCGGCGCGCTTGGTCGAGCGACTTTACGCAGATGGCACAGGGAAACCCAGCAAGTGGTGGATGTCCTTCCAGAAACGGAGATTTATGAACAGAAGCCTGGGGTCATGAATCGTACCCAATTGTACTTTCACTTTACAGAATACAAAAGAACCAATACAGGGCACCATAATCTACTTGCGCCGCTTCCTTTCATTAGGGTTTTTATTACCGTATCCGACCTGCGGCAGGCCCCCGTCCATTCTTGAATTCTTGACAGTGCGACCTTTTCCTCCGGAACCAACGCGTATCATCTCTGGTACCCAGTCAGGATCCATCCAATGGCTGATCCCCGTGCCAGGACCGTTTGTTTGGACTCCTTTCTCGAGTATTCCCTTCAGAAGTCTGGCTTCTTCCCTCTCTTTCTTGCCGTCGGCCATCTTTTTCGCTCGCATAAATTGCACTTGATCTTCGCGTAATATCAGCCCCTCGCCAGGGCCAGTCTTGGCTGAGCCTGGCTTAGGGGCAGGGATGGAATATTTTGTCCCCCGAATCTTGTACTGGAAATTGGCTTTGAGATGCACTTGCATGACAGGCGCGTCGGCGGAGGCATTGGGCGCGGCAATTGTTACCGACGCACGCAGCAATGTGGGGTTGCCACATGAGGGACAAAACTTCTTAGAATTATCTTTGCAGATCCTGAATATGGTGTAAGACATAAGGACACCATATTCCTGTTCAGCTTACTTGAAACAAGCATGGCAGCGCAACACCCAGCTCTTCAGCCTCTCTATCCTTTTCCCTTCAGTGCCAACGAGGTTAAGGCCCATTTGCAATAGCACGTTCTGCATTGCGAAGTCGGCTGTCAAGCAGCCCACGCCTAACGTCTCGTCTTTCTCTTTCCCTTTGGCCTTTCGACCACTGTTTTCGTCGGGGAGAAGGTCAAGAGCGCGGGACTTATGTACAGCCACGTTTTCTGGCGTTATCCATTCACCTTCACCGTCGTCTGATTCCGTAGGATCGTCGTATATGGAAATCGGTGATGTTCTCGATCCAGACACTGCTGGTTCTGCGTCTTTTAGTGCATCACCGCCGCACCCATGCACAGCATCAACGGACCCGTCAAGCGGTTCCAAGTCTTCATCACATGTGCGCTCGAGATCATAGGTGTCACCGCAGACTGATGACTGGGTTGGCTGTGATGTCGCCTCGCCATCGATAGATTGATGAACTTCATCAATGAGCGCAGTATTATTGGGGTTTTGAGTCAGCGTATCAACTGCGCCTTCGGTAGGTTCAGAGGCTGCTTGTGATTGATTTGCACCTGTTGTTTCAGGCTGCCCAGGCTACTAACGTCGAGGAATCAGTCAATCATACACTAGCCAAAAATCTGGGTCTTGCCTGATCGGTTTCAGCTTTTGTCTGTTCTACCCTTCGCTTCTCCTCTTCGTGCAGGAAGTATGTCAAGGCCAAGACGCACAGATCGGGGTGAGAAAGGACTGCATAATCTCCAGTCTTCTTGGCCTGCTGAATGACTGACAAACCTTCATGATTGAAGAAACCCTTATTGATATTACAGCAGACTGACCATGGGCTAAGCTAAGTGCATCGGGGGATTTGACAACCACATTAACGCCAGACATCAGGCCGAGCCTCTCGAAATGTTCACGGGCACGACTGTCCTTCAATTCGGCCAGAACCTGGGGAACGGTCAGATACGTCTCCGCAAGCCCGCGAAGGGGAGACAGAGATAACAGTGGACCGGCATCAAGAACAAGGTTTCTGCATCGCGGAATTTGTATTTTCGACATGCTGCTGGAGGGTGGCGGAATGCGAAAATTACATATCACGTCGGTTTGTAATTTAGGGGGCCTTTTTTGTTGACCATCTCCTGCCTAATATGGTATATCTACATCACGTGTGCATCTTATCAGATGCTATCAAGGCTTACATAATCATTGACAAAGGTTACATAGTGTTTGTCTGCTTGGCAGAACACGAGGTTTTTCAGGATTTAGATCAAGTGTGTAGCCAATGTACAGTTCAAAATATTTTTGAGGCTTCCCCTTTGCATTGTCATGCTTAGAGGTGGGTTCTCAGATCCATCCTGGGTGCACCGGTGATTCCCCACCCTCAAACATCCCATTTGATGCTCCCCACGTAATGTTCGGGGTTCTGCATTGTTCCCAATCTGGGAGTGCCGTCGAAATCAAACAAAACCAAAGCAGTGGAAATCCTCCCTCCTTCCATGTCGCACTAATCATGAATAATTCTCTCATAAGTGAGTATTGCCTCATTGTGGACCCTCCACAAGAGGTTTGAATCTACAACGTTGACCGACGAGACTCTCAGATCCATTTGCGTTTTCACACCCAACTGCCGTGCAGACCGCCCTCATCGCGGGCGCGACGTTCGCCAAGTTCGACAGGACGGGGCGGTACGTTGCTGCAGGGCGCCCAAACGGCGTTGCGGACATCTGGGACCTCGAGACACGTGCCCCGATCCGCTCTCTGGACGGCCATGTGCGGCAGTTGACCAGCATTGAGTGAGTATATGCCGTCTGTTGTTTATGTGTCGTTTAAATCCCTGCTCTCTTGCAACAGCTGGTCACGCAACTCACGGTTCGTGCTCACGTCGTCGAAGGACTGGAACGTCTTGGTGTGGGACCTGGCGTCGCCGTATGACCCCCCGCAGCGCCACGCGACGATTCGCTTTGATGCGCCTGTCATCTCTGCGAGCTTTCATCCCAGAAATAGGTATGCTGGGTTCTGAGTTCAGAAACCCTGTTTGCTATATGCTCATCCGATTGTGATTGCATAGTCAAATCATTCTGGCCCTCATGGCAACCGGCGAGGCGTATGTTTCTGACTTGCGGAAGGAACACAGGTCCCGCGTCGAGTTGACGGAGCCGCTGGATGAGATGGAGGAAGGTGAGGAACCAAGTCGGCCGCGGTACGCTGGAACGCTCTGCTATTTTCCTCGTGGTTTCTCAGCGGTATCTTATAGCTCAGCGATGACGGTCGCGCGTTTTGACCCCTCCGGGAAACACATATTCATAGGCTTGTCGTCGGGGTCCATTCTCGTCTTCAATACACGTACAAAACAGGTCAGTATTTGCGACTATTTCATAACATCACGCTGTTAATCAATTTCAGATGGTTGGTCGCCACAAGATTGCAGGGATGGGCTCAGTGAAGGGGCTGGACTTTGCTAAATCCGGACGGTGAAGACACTCCACCCACCACCCCTCCGATCGTTCTAATATGCGACCTTCCCCCTGTGGCTCATTTCCGCGATGCGAATTTATCTAAAATCTAGTCGTCTTGTCACAAATTCCTCAGATCGGATACTGCGTCAGTTCCTGCTCCCCGTTTATCCATCTCCGTGCCCGCCGCGTCCACATCCAACACTGCAAAATGACGAGGACATTGAGATGGGCGAGGAAAACGAAGGCGAAGAAGAGCTGGCAGTCATCGAAACTGAACTAGAAGCGATGCAGCGGTTCAACGACCCGATCAACAAGACTGCATGGCACGCTATGTGCTACAGTCCCGATGGCGAGTGGCTGGCTGGGGGTAAGCATGGTATTTGCTGTTGGTGCTTGAGCTGATGAGGGTATGCACTTGCAAGGTGCTGCAGACCCTGCTACACACAAGATCTATATATGGGACATCTCCAATGATGGGCAGCTCGCATCAACGTTGGATGGTGGGCGGGAGCCGCTGACGAACCTCCATGTTCGTGTTCCTATACCCCGTGTTGCTCTGTTACTCATTGTTTTAGTTCAGTGGCACCCGTCTAAATCGGCCATAGCGTCGACGACGGCGCAAGGCAATATCTTGCTATGGCATTCGCCAAACCCTGAGCGATGGGGCGCGTTCGCGGGGGGCTTTGAGGAGGTAGATGAGAATGTCGAGTATGAGGAGCGTGAAGACGAGTTTGATATCGTACGCGCAGCACCAACCATCCTGCCACGTGTGCTGATTTTCGGCTGCCACATAGGAGGATGAAGCTGTGCTCTTGGAGCGCAAGATGAAGGCAGAGGAGGAAGAGGTCGACGTCGGCGATGGTGTTGACGTGGACGCTGGAGACGGGGTGGCGGTTATGGACGTGAAGAAGCAGGCTGTGCGGCTCGGCGGTGGCGCATCGAGTGATGAGGACCTGGCGTGGGCGGATGCGGAGCCTGACATGGATGGAAAGCCGTGGACCATGCGTGTACTGGTGAACAGTGAATCGAATGAGTATATTTGAAATTTGGGACCCCTATCGTATGACCTCTGACAGTAGTCCCTCCTTGAATTTTGAGTGTAGCTTGCATCTTCCGAAGCACCCTCACGATTTAAGCGCCGACCGAAGAAATTTCATTTAGACGCGCGTCTCAAAAATCAGAGCAATCTAAATGGCTTCCCAATCCCCCCTAGCAGCCCGCCACTCAGCTAAACAGGACCCTAACAGGGCACGCACAATATCAGTATCAGCCACAGTTGCACTCCCTTGTATCACAATTCAAGACACATACCCAGCTTCTGATGACCTGGTTGAAAAAACAAATCAGCTTGCAAACGTTGCAAAAGAAATGTTCAATACCATATGTCCCCAGACACCCATCAACAATAACACAAGCTTATATCCGAGTTGGGTGAATTGTGATAATCTAATCTATGTTGCTGACATAACTCGAAGGCTGCGCAACAGGTCTGAACCTGACAACGTTTCATGATCTTCTTCCACCAGGCCAGGATCAAATGGCAGTTCTGATCCACCCATCACAGCCCCATATTCTCAAGGAGTTGAAGGCGAAGTCCAATCAGCTTGAGCTCCTTTTAAATGAGGAGAAGGAGAAGCCAGGGTCAAAATCAAGAAAAGCGAAAAAAAAAGGTATGTCTTTTGGTTTCAACATAATACACAACTTAAAATCTTAATCCCATCAGGCAAAATTCAAGAACAAAGTAGCCCTGATCTTCTCTCTTGACTATCTACCTTGGAGTTGGAAATGAATGAATTACGGCGCAATGCAGATGAATTACGGCGCAATCTGGAAAAAGAAAGAGCTGAACGAACTGCTGAGGCGAAGTCACTGAGAGAGGTGTTTCATCTGTGCTCCTCATTTTTTTCATATTAACCAAGGGGCACAGATCACAATGAATCTTGTTACACCTATACACCTTCGAGCTCTTCTCAACTGTACAAGGGAAAAAATTGCCAATGCCCTGGGCTATCGAGGATGGCGTGAACTCTGCATCACTCGTACTCAAGATGAAGTCATTCGACATATTACCCAACACCCTCAGGCTCAAGCTATCAACCTCCGACATCAGGCTATTAATCTTGTGTGCACTTCCACTAACTCTGTGCGAAATGAAGGCAATATTGCTGCTCATAATGCAACCCAGGCACAGCTGAGAGAAGCAGTTGAGACGGAGCGTGTGGATTCAGCAGAGAGGCATATGTTAGAAGAAATATTCGAATACTTGTATGATACTAAGTTTTGAGTGGAATTGTCATGCCCTTAACCTTGTCCTTGTTGGTTTCAAGTAATATATCCCCTTTGGTCATCAAAACTGAACTAGAAGCAATGCAGTGGTTCAACGACCCAATCAACAAGACTGCATAGCACACTATGTGCTACAGGTCCTAACGGCAAGTGGCGGTAAACACAGTATTCACTTCTGGTGCCTGAGTTGTTTTGCGATGCGATTGGGGAGGAACAATGAGTTTTGACAAAGGTTACTGAATGGTTGTTGGATTACGGACAATCTGTGTGAGAACACTCATAGATTGTATGAAAAATGGACGAATTTCACTGATCTCCAGAGAGGACAGGTTTGTGAGCTGTGATTTTTTCATTAAGGATACAATTATTTCGAGCAGGAAGCACTGACGAACACTAAGTTCGCTGTGATCAAGCGTCCGGAGACCCTCTCGACTTTTAGCTTGTCGGGCTTCCCGAAGGTCTTTCAACAGAGATCGTAGTCTGTCTGGGCTTTCGAGATCATCCGACGCGCTTTAATTTTGTTTACGATGAATTCGTTGATCAGGTTGCTCGGCTAGTTGACTTACACATCAAGCAGGACCTTTGAAATTTCCGCGAACCTAAATGGCAGGTCGCTGAAGGTTACATTTGTAGTTTCGTGCGTTAAATGGGCTTGTAAGAAGTCTACATGTTGAGATAACCATTGTCAGCGAGTATTCACACCAAGAAGCAACGTCCATGAAGGGATTGCGCGTACCGACATTCAGCCAATCAGGCGCGACAATATGGCACTTCTTTTTCAATTTCAGGTTGACCGCCATCCAAAGAGGAAGTTTCGCTTTGTTCGGGGGACGAAGGGGCCCGTATGCACCCTATGTATGTTTTCGCGAACTCAACAACGATGCTGAACATGCTGTAGATAAGGCAATACCGCGATGAAGGCTGTCTTTTCCATGGAGATTAGTGGCACAATCTCGACTAATTGTTGACTGGCAATAAGTTCAAGTTCTGGAGGCGTTACCGACGTTCTTAGGGATTGTGGAAGGGCCATAATGGTATTTCGGCAGAGGGTGAACTGGAGTCACGCTTTGGTTTCCAAATAAATAAATAAGCTTATATATTCGCAAAGGTATAATTAAACACCGTCGGTGTGGAGGTGTGGATTGCCATCTTTGTAGAGTACTGTACTCATATAAACCTACACACCTCAGTCGGACTTGTCAGTGGATTTCTCCGCGACATTTCCGGTACCTTCCAGTGCACTCCCTGGTACGGATGCATCCTCCGCACACGGGCCTTCCCCACGCGGGCCCCACCGTTCCAACAAAAGACTCTTAAGGAACAGGGCGCGCTTGGAAATGCCGTACCGCCAAATTTTGTAAGTGCATTTCCTGCGAAGAGTCCCGTGAGAAGACTCTTCCGACGCTAGCTCGAATGGCTCGCCAGT